>JBBDGP010003851.1:0-32500 GCA_037952835.1 Lithobates septentrionalis
CCAGTCTGAGTCATGCTCCTCCCACTCACAGTTTACAGCTGTACAGGAGGTGCTGTCACACCCCCTAGCGGTGAATGAGAGGTGTGTGACCCCCTTGTATCCCCCTCCCCTGGAATGTGTGTACACAGCGCCCCCTATAGCTGAGTTCTCTCCCTCCTATAGAGAAGACTTGTCACCCCTCCCCCAGCAGTGATTGTACACATCCCCTCCCAACATATATATGAGTTCTGAGTCCCCTCCCCCTCATATATATGAGCTCTGGGTCCCCTCTAGGGTGCCCACGTGTCCCGGATTGCCCGGGATTGTGCCTTATTTTAGATTTTTGTCCCGGGCACCTTCATTCCGGGATAATACAGTGTCCCGGAATGAAAAAAAAAAACCACACCGCCGGCACCAGTCCAACTCGCCACCCTTATAATCATTATAACTGTGAGTAACACATGACACACATCATATGCCTAACTGGTTGCTAGGCTAGGGCCGCCCGCCCCGCGTCTAGCAACCAGTGACATCAGCTGACACTGTCTGTCATGTGGGCAGTCAGCGCAGTGGGCACCCTACGGGCTACGCGCTGAGCAGCGCGCCTCCGAGAGACAGAGAGAGCAGCCGCCAGCCTGGCCCAGGCAGCCACACTGACTTACTAGCCTGTGCCCTGCCCAGTCAGCTCAGCTGTGCCCAGTCAGTGCCAGTCCCGGGGCCGCCGACTACTCCAGCAGCCACCAGCTAGTGCAGCAGCACATTGCCAGCAGCGCAGCCCGACTCCGAGCTGCCCGACTTCAACTTCTCTCCTAAGCCTTGTCTGAGTCCTCCCTCCCGCCCACGAGGTCCGTGAGTTCGCCGCCCGCCAGACAAACTTCCAGGTTAGTGTAACTTACACTTCTTTGTTAAAGTGAGCAATGCATGCTCCCCCTCCGTTCTGCTGCTGTCCCCCACCCCCCTCAGATCTGCTGCTGTCCCCCCCACTCCCCCTCAGATCTGCTGCTGTCCCCCCCACTCCCCCTCAGATCTGCTGCTCTCCCCCTCCATCTTTCCTCCGTGTCCCCCTTCGTTCTGCTGCTGTCCCCCTCCGTACTGCTGCTGTCCCCCTCCGTTCTGCTGCTGTCCCCCTCCGTTCTTCCTCCATGTCCCCCTTCGTTCTGCTGCTGTCCCCCTCCGTTCTTCCTCCATGTCCCCCTTCGTTCTGCTGCTGTCCCCCTCCGTTCTGCTGCTGTCCCCCTCCGTTCTTCCTCCATGTCCCCCTTCGTTCTGCTGCTGTCCCCCTCCATTCTGCTGCTGTCCCCCTCCATTCTACCTCCATGTCCCCCTTCGTTCTGCTGCTGTCCCCCTACGTTCTACCTCCATGTCCCCTTCGTTCTGCTGCTGTCCCCCTACGTTCTGCTGCTGTCCCCCTACGTTCTACCTCCATGTCCCCTTCGTTTTGCTGCTGTCCCCTTCGTTCTGCTGCTGTCCCCCTTCGTTCTGCTGCTGTCCCCCTTCGTTCTGCTGCTGTCCCCCTTCGTTCTGCTGCTGTCCCCCTTCGTTCTGCTGCTGTCCCCCTTCGTTCTGCTGCTGTCCCCCTTCGTTCTGCTGCTGTCCCCCTCCGTTCTGCTGCTGTCCCCCTCCGTTCTGCTGCTGTCCCCCTCCGTTCTGCTGCTGTCCCCCTCCGTTCTGCTGCTGTCCCCCTCCGTTCTGCTGCTGTCCCCCTCCGTTCTACCTCCATGTCCCCCTTCGTTCTGCTGCTGTCCCCCTACTTTCTACCTCCATGTCCCCTTCGTGTTGCTGCTGTCCCCCTTCGTTCTGCTGCTGTCCCCCTTCGTTCTGCTGCTGTCCCCCTTCGTTCTGCTGCTGTCCCCCTCCGTTCTGCTGCTGTCCCCCTCCGTTCTGCTGCTGTCCCCCTCCGTTCTGCTGCTGTCCCCCTCCGTTCTGCTGCTGTCCCCCTCCGTTCTGCTGCTGTCCCCCTCCGTTCTACCTCCATGTCCCCCTTCGTTCTGCTGCTGTCCCCCTACTTTCTACCTCCATGTCCCCTTCGTTTTGCTGCTGTCCCCCTCCGTTCTGCTGCTGTCCCCCTCCGTTCTGCTGCTGTCCCCCTCCGTTCTACCTCCATGTCCCCCTTCGTTCTGCTGCTGTCCCCCTCCGTTCTGCTGCTGTCCCCCTCCGTTCTACCTCCATGTCCCCCTTCGTTCTACCTCCATGTCCCCCTTCGTTCTACCTCCATGTCCCCCTTCGTTCTGCTGCTGTCCCCCTCCGTTCTGCTGCTGTCCCCTTCCGTTTTCCCCATAAATTGGCAAAAAAAAGATCAAAAACATCTTTTTTGGCCAGGCACGTGGGGGGGGGGGGGGTGTCCCTGAATGGCAGTTTGGAAATGTGGTCACGCTAGTCCCCCCCCATATATATGATCTCTGGGTTCCCTCCCCCCATATATATGAGCTCTGGATCCCCTCCCCCCATATATATGAGCTCTGGCTCCCCCTCACCCTTTTCTTCCTCAGCTGTAACAATCTCTCCTTCCTCTTCAGCGCTTCCTCCTCCAGCCTCCCCACACTTCCCTCCATCTTCCCACAATCCACCGCGCTCCGGCCAATCAGCGCCAGCGACGTCATCAGTCCCCGCCGCTAAAAAAAAAAAAAAAAAAAGACAGAAATGGGGAGGGCGGAGCGCCGAGCACATCAATGGGGAGGATCAGCCAATCAGCGCTCCCGCCGCAAGCGACGTGGTTACGAGCCCGAGACTGGAGCGCCGCACGAGGAAGGCGAGGAGGAGGAGCGTCGAGAGCATCGATCAGAGATCAGCCAATCAGGCAGCAGCAGGGTGTCCATACATAAGATAGACTCCAACCCTGACACTGAGATTTATCTCCTCTACACAGAGACACAAACACACTAAGGGAGGAGTATTATAATCACTGTCATTTCTTTTCTTCTCTCTCTGTCCCCATTGAAGAGATTTCCTTTCACTTCCTGTCCCAAAGCCAAAACAGGAAATGAGAGGAAATCCCTTCCAAAATGAACTAGTGTCCCCATTGGAAAATTTCCCCTCTGTTCCTGTTCTGGTGACAACACAAAATTTGGAGTTTCCTTTTTCACTTTCAACAGGTGATCAGAACAAATAAAGAGGGTGAATCTCTCTACAAACAGAAAAAAAAACCCGACAGGGATTCTAATCCCCTCTCCACTCCATCCAAAACAAGCTATACTTCCACCTAAAAAATAAAAAAAAGTCCCCGTCAGCGTACACAAATATCAAATATAACCCCAAAATACACCCGACACCAAAACACACACTATATATAGTTACATAGATTGAAAAAAAAGACACAAGTCCATCCAGTTCAACTAATAAAAGAGAAAAATAAAAAGATCATAAAATCTCATCATATACACAATCCCATCTTATACACAATCCTATCATATACACAATCCCATCATATACACAATCCCATCATATACACAATCCCATCATATACACAATCCTATCATATACACAATCCTATATACACAATCCCATCATATACACAATCCTATCATATACACAATCCTATATACACAATCCTATCATATACACAATCCTATATACACAATCCTATCATATACACAATCCTATATACACAATCCTATCATATACACAATCCTATCATATACACAATCCCATCATATACACAATCCCATCATATACACAATCCCATCTTATAAACAATCCTATCATATACACAATCCTATCATATACACAATCTCATCATATACACAATCCCATCATATACACAATCCCATCATATACACAATCCTATCATATACACAATCCCATCATATACACAATCCTATCATATACACAATCCTATCATATACACAATCTCATCATATACACAATCCTATCATATACACAATCCTATCATATACACAATCCTATCATATACACAATCCCATCATATACACAATCCCATCTTATACACAATCCTATCATATACACAATCCTATCATATACACAATCTCATCATATACACAATCCTATCATATACACAATCCCATCATATACACAATCCCATCATATACACAATCCCATCATATACACAATCCTATCATATACACAATCCCATCATATACACAATCCTATCATATACACAATCCCATCATATACACAATCCCATCTTATACACAATCCTATCATATACACAATCCTATCATATACACAATCCTATCCTATACACAATCCTATCATATACACAATCCTATCATATACACAATCCTATCCTATACACAATCCTATCATATACACAATCCTATCATATACACAATCCTATCAAATACACAATCCCATCATATACACAATCCTATATACACAATCCATCATATACACAAACACAATCCCATCATATACACAATCCCATCATATACACATCCTATCATATACACAATCTATCAATATACACAATCCCATCATATACACAATCCTATCATATACACAATCCTATCATATACACAATCCCATCATATACACAATCCTATCATATACACAATCCTATCATATACACAATCCCATCATATACACAATCCTATCATATACACAATCCTATCAAATACACAATCCCATCATATACACAATCCTATCATATACACAATCCTATCATATACCACAATCCTACCAATACACATCACATATACACAATCCTATCATATACACAATCCCATCATATACACAATCCCATCATATACACAATCCATATACCTATCATATACACAATCCCATCATATACACAATCCATCATATACACAATCCCATCATATACACAATCCTATCATATACACAATCCTATCATATACACAATCCCATCATATACACAATCCTATCATATACACAATCCCATCATATACACAATCCCATCATATACACAATCCTATCATATACACAATCCTATCATATACACAATCCTATCATATACACAATCCTATCATATACACAATCCAATCATATACACAATCCTATCATATACACAATCCTCATATACACAATCCTCATACATACACAATCCATCATATACACAATCCCATCATATACACAATCCTATCATATACACAATCCTATCATATACCTTCATATACACAATCCCATCATATACACAATCCATCATATACACAATCCCATCATATACACAATCCTATCATATACACAATCCTATCATATACACAATCCCATCATATACACAATCCTATCATATACACAATCCCATCATATACACAATCCTATCATATACACAATCTCATCATATACACAATCCCATCATATACACAATCCCATCATATACACAATCCTATCCTATACACAATCCTATCATATACACAATCCTATCATATACACAATCCCATCATATACACAATCCCATCATATACACAATCCCATCATATACACAATCCTATATACACAATCCCATCATATACACAATCCTATCATATACACAATCCTATCATATACACAATCCCATCATATACACAATCCTATCATATACACAATCCCATCATATACACAATCCTATCCTATACACAATCCTATATACACAATCTCATCATATACACAATCCTATCATATACACAATCCCATCATATACACAATCCCATCATATACACAATCCTATCATATACACAATCCCATCATATACACAATCCTATCATATACACAATCCCATCATATACACAATCCCATCATATACACAATCCTATCATATACACAATCCCATCATATACACAATCCCATCATATACACAATCCTATCATATACACAATCTCATCATATACACAATCCTATCATATACACAATCTCATCATATACACAATCTCATCATATACACAATCCTATCATATACACAATCCCATCATATACACAATCCTATCATATACACAATCCTATCATATACACAATCCTATCATATACACAATCCTATCATATACACAATCCTATCATATACACAATCCCATCATATACACAATCTCATCATATACACAATCCTATCATATACACAATCCTATCATATACACAATCTCATCATATACACAATCTCATCATATACACAATCCTATCATATACACAATCTCATCATATACACAATCCCATCATATACACAATCCCATCATATACACAATCCCATCATATACACAATCCTATCTTATACACAATCCTATATACACAA
The DNA here is from genome assembly GCA_037952835.1 of Lithobates septentrionalis. NCBI lineage: Eukaryota > Metazoa > Chordata > Amphibia > Anura > Ranidae > Lithobates > Lithobates septentrionalis. The sequence goes on from JBBDGP010003851.1 coordinate 6,155, forward strand.
TCCTATCATATACACAATCCTATCATATACACAATCCCATCATATACACAATCCTATCATATACACAATCCCATCATATACACAATCCTATCATATACACAATCCTATCATATACACAATCCCATCATATACACAATCCTATCATATACACAATCCCATCATATACACAATCCTATCATATACACAATCCTATCATATACACAATCCTATCATATACACAATCCTATCATATACACAATCCTATCATATACACAATCCCATCATATACACAATCCTATCATATACACAATCTCATCATATACACAATCCTATCATATACACAATCCTATCATATACACAATCCTATCATATACACAATCTCATCATATACACAATCCCATCATATACACAATCCTATCATATACACAATCCCATCATATACACAATCCCATCTTATACACAATCCTATCATATACACAATCCCATCATATACACAATCCTATCATATACACAATCCTATCATATACACAATCCCATCATATACACAATCCTATCATATACACAATCCCATCATATACACAATCCCATCTTATACACAATCCTATCATATACACAATCCTATCATATACACAATCCTATCATATACACAATCTCATCATATACACAATCCCATCATATACACAATCTCATCATATACACAATCCCATCTTATACACAATCCTATCATATACACAATCCTATCATATACACAATCCCATCATATACACAATCCTATCATATACACAATCCCATCATATACACAATCCTATCATATACACAATCTCATCATATACACAATCCCATCATATACACAATCCCATCATATACACAATCCTATCCTATACACAATCCTATCATATACACAATCCTATCATATACACAATCCCATCATATACACAATCCTATATACACAATCCCATCATATACACAATCCTATCATATACACAATCCTATCATATACACAATCTCATCATATACACAATCCCATCATATACACAATCCCATCATATACACAATCCTATCATATACACAATCCCATCATATACACAATCCCATCATATACACAATCCCATCATATACACAATCCTATCATATACACAATCCCATCATATACACAATCCCATCATATACACAATCCTATATACACAATCCCATCATATACACAATCCTATCATATACACAATCCTATCATATACACAATCCCATCATATACACAATCCTATCATATACACAATCCCATCATATACACAATCCTATCCTATACACAATCCTATATACACAATCTCATCATATACACAATCCTATCATATACACAATCCCATCATATACACAATCCCATCATATACACAATCCTATCATATACACAATCCCATCATATACACAATCCTATCATATACACAATCCTATCATATACACAATCCCATCATATACACAATCCCATCATATACACAATCCTATCATATACACAATCCCATCATATACACAATCCCATCATATACACAATCCTATCATATACACAATCTCATCATATACACAATCCTATCATATACACAATCTCATCATATACACAATCTCATCATATACACAATCCTATCATATACACAATCCCATCATATACACAATCCCATCATATACACAATCCTATCATATACACAATCTCATCATATACACAATCTCATCATATACACAATCCTATCATATACACAATCTCATCATATACACAATCTCATCATATACACAATCCTATCATATACACAATCCCTTCATATACACAATCCTATAATATACACAATCCCATCATATACACAATCCTATCATATACACAATCCCATCATATACACAATCCCATCATATACACAATCCTATATACACAATCCCATCATATACACAATCCTATCATATACACAATCCCATCATATACACAATCCTATCATATACACAATCCCATCATATACACAATCCTATCATATACACAATCCTATCATATACACAATCCTATCATATACACAATCCTATCATATACACAATCCCATCATATACACAATCTCATCATATACACAATCCTATCATATACACAATCCTATCATATACACAATCTCATCATATACACAATCCCATCATATACACAATCCCATCATATACACAATCCCATCATATACACAATCCTATCTTATACACAATCCTATATACACAATCCTATCATATACACAATCCTATCATATACACAATCCCATCATATACACAATCCTATCATATACACAATCCCATCATATACACAATCCTATCATATACACAATCCCATCATATACACAATCCTATCTTATACACAATCCTATATACACAATCCTATCATATACACAATCCCATCATATACACAATCCTATCATATACACAATCCTATATACACAATCCCATCATATACACAATCCTATCATATACACAATCCCATCATATACACAATCCTATCATATACACAATCCTATCATATACACAATCCCATCATATACACAATCCTATCATATACACAATCTCATCATATACACAATCTCATCATATACACAATCCTATCTTATACACAATCCTATATACACAATCCTATCATATACACAATCCCATCATATACACAATCCCATCATATACACAATCCCATCATATACACAATCCCATCATATACACAATCCTATCATATACACAATCTCATCATATACACAATCCCTTCATATACACAATCCTATCATATACACAATCCCTTCATATACACAATCCTATCATATACACAATCTCATCATATACACAATCCCATCATATACACAATCCCTTCATATACACAATCCTATCATATACACAATCCCATCATATACACAATCCCTTCATATACACAATCCTATCATATACACAATCCCATCATATACACAATCCCTTCATATACACAATCCTATCATATACACAATCCTATCCTATACACAATCCTATCATATACACAATCCTATCCTATACACAATCCTATCATATACACAATCCTATATACACAATCCCATCATATACACAATCCCATCATATACACAATCCCATCATATACACAATCCTATCATATACACAATCCTATATACACAATCCCATCATATACACAATCCTATCATATACACAATCCTATCATATACACAATCCCATCATATACACAATCCCATCATATACACAATCCTATCCTATACACAATCCCATCATATACACAATCCTATCATATACACAATCCCATCATATACACAATCCTATATACACAATCCCATCATATACACAATCCTATCATATACACAATCCTATCATATACACAATCCCATCATATACACAATCCTGTAACCACAGGGGATCCAGAGGAAGGCGAAAAAAACCCAGCAAAGCACAAAGCGTGATCCAATCTGCTACAGGAGGGAAAAAATTCCTTCCTGATCCCAGAGAGGCGATCGGATTTTCCCCGGATCAATTTTACCTATCAATCTCAGTCCCCAGTTATATTATGTACATTCAGGAAATAATCCGGGACTTTCTTTACCACTTCAGCCCCGGACCATTTGGCTGGCCAAAGACCAGAGCACTTTTTGCGATTCGGCACTGCGTCGCTTTAAATGACAATTGCGCGGTCCTGCGACGTGGCTCCCAAACAAAATTGACGTCCTTTTTTTTCCCACAAACAGAGATTTCTTTTGGTGGTATTTGATCATCTCTGCGGTTTTTATTTTTTGCGCTATAAACAAAAAAAAGAGCGACAATTTTGAAAAAAAAAAAACAATTTGTTTTACTTTTTGCTATAATAAATATCCCCCCCAAAAATATATAAAAAACCCTATTTTTTTCCTCAGTTTAGGCCGATACGTATTCTTCTACATATTTTTGGTAAAAAAAAAAAAAATCGCAATAAGCGTATATTGATTGGTTTGCGCAAAAGTTATAGCGTCTATAAAATAGTCTTTTTACAAAAATTATTATTTTTTTTTACTAATAATGGCGATCAGCGATTTTTATCGTGATTGCGACATTATGGCGGACACAGCGGACACTTTTGGCGCTATTTTGGGACCATTAACATTTTTACATCGATCAGTGCGATTAAAAAAGCACTGATTCCTGTGTAAATGACACTGGCAATGAAGAGGTTAATTACTAGGCGGCGCTGTAGGGGTTAAGTGTGTCCTAGGGAGTGATTCTAACTGTGGGACGGGGGGAGGGGAGGGGCTATGTGTGACAAGACACTGATCACCTGTCCCGATTACAGGTGTCACTAGGCAGAATGGGGAGATGCTTGTTTACATCAGCATCTCCCCGTTTTTCCTCACCGTGAGACGATCGCGGGTATCCCCCGGGACATCGGGTCCGTGGGACCCGCGATCAAACTGACGGAGCTCCCGGCAGGCGCGTGCCTGCAAGCTGCCTCTTAAAGGGCAACGTACAGGTACGTGATTCTGCCTGTACACACCCTTCTGCTGCAGTATATCTGCGTGAGGCGGTCGGGAAGTGGTTAAAGTAGTTTTAAACTCTAAAAACAAACAAAAATAAACCTGCAAGACAAAGGCATAATGAGCTGGTGTGCACAGACTCCAGCTTGGAGACCTCCCACTTACTGTGTCCAGTCTAAAGCCTCGTACACACGATCGGATTTTCCGGCGGGAATTGTGATGATGATGATGGGCTGTTGGCGGAAAATCCGACCGTGTGTACACTCCATCGGACAATTATTGTTGGATTTTCCGCGGACCATTGTAGCATGGCAGGTTTATAAATTTTGCGCGGTCAAATGTCTGTTGTCGGATTTTCCGAGCGTGTGTACACAAGTCCGTCGGACAAAAGTCCAAAGTACAAACACGCATGCTCGGAGGCAAGGAACGAGCCGGAAGCGGTCGGTCTTGTAAACTCGCGTTCGTAATGGAGAATTAACATTCGTGACGCGGCAAATTATGAAATCTGGAAATGCAGCGCACAATTCTCTTCTTCTTTAATGGGATAATAATGAAGCTGCTTTGCTGGTGATACTGATGGAGTTTATTGCAAACTAATTTTTCAAAGGATTTTTTTTTCTAGTGATATCAAGAATAATATTATTATGGTTTTTTTTGTTATTTTTTTTGTTTGGGCAAGTTACCACAACACCATTATCCCGGAGTTTTTAAGATCAAAGATACAACTATGTTGGTGTCCCTTGTCAATGTTACATTGTATTTTTTTAAAATGTAACTGCCGACTCCCAAACTGTCATTTGAAGTAAAACACATAGCCAAGTATTATTCTCCACTATTTTTTTTATTGTGCATTAAAAGAAGAAAACAAATAAAATTAGACATGTTATCTGCCAATAGAACTTAACCAAAAAGTGCATTCTATGAATCCAAAAATATAGAAAATATAACAAATCAAATAATTATTATTCAACCCAAAAAATAACGTCAAAGCAATAACTCCAAGGCCAATAATAAATATCACGTTATCTCCTCCGATTTCGTAACATGTCTGGTTGACGAACGGTCGTTCAGAAACAAACTAAAAAGCACGAAATGAAAAACACGAAAAGAAAAGCGCAAATCAACACTCACCAAACTTCTACTAACAGGAAATTAGCAGAAGGAGACCAAAGGGTGGCGCTAAAGAGCTGAAAAAAACACGTAGTACATCTAGTATGTCACTACGTTCATAATTGTTGGCCAACAATTGTGTGGCCGTGTGTATGCAAGACAAGTTTGGGCCAACGCCCTTCGGACAAAATTCCCCGGTTTTGTTGGCCAACAATCGGATCGTGTGTACGAGGCTTTACTGTGCAGGGATTTCTTTTTCCTGAGATCTTCTTTCATGACAGCAAGTTTCTGTTCCTCTTTAGCAAAAGCTGCGGCAAAGCCTGTTCACCACTCTATCCTGAAAGACTGGTAAGGACTAGGGATGAGCCGAACACCCCCCAGTTCGGTTCGCACCAGAATATCCGAACATGCAAAAAAATGTGTTCGAACACGCGAACACCGTTAAAGTCTATGGGATAAGAACGTGAAAAATCAAAAGTGCTAATTTTAAAGGCTTGTATGCAAGTTTTTGCCCTAAAAAGTGTTTGGGGACCCAAGTCCTGCCCCAGGGGACATGGATCGATGCAAAAAAAGTTTTAAAAACGGACGGTTTTTCGGGAGCAGTGATTTTAATAATGCTTAAAGTGAAACAATAAAAATGTAATATTCCTTTAAATATTGTGCCTGGGGGTGTCTATAGTATGCCTGTAAAGTGGCGCAGTTTTCCCGTGCTTAGAACAATACCACAGCAAAATTACATTTCTAAAAGAAAAAAAGTCATTTAAAACTGCTTGCGACTGTAATGTATTCTCGGGTCCCGGCAATATAGATAAAAATCATTGAGAAAAACGGCATAGGTCCCCCCCACCCATTACAAGGCTTTTGGGGTCTGGTATGGATATTAAGGGGAACCCCACACCCAGATTTAAAAAAATGGCGTGGGGGGGCCCCCAGGCACTATATACTCTGAACAGAAGTATATATACTATACGGCCAGCCCTATATACTCTGTAGAAAATTGGGCCTTAGGTGTTGGTGGTGCCAGAACACTGTAACCCCTCACAGATACTCTTGGTGGGCGCAGGAATGAGCCCTGCTGTTTAATATTTGATCAAAAATTGTAATTACATGCCCCTGTTAGACAGGGGCAGAAGAAGTGGGCCTTAGGCAGTGGTGGTGGTGGTGCCACAACACTGTAACCCCTCACAGATACTCTTGTTGGGCGCAGGAACGGGCCCTGCTGTGAAATATTTGACCAAAACTTGTAATTACATGCCCCTGTTAAACAGGGGCAGAAAACATGGGCCTTAGGCAGTGGTGGTGGTGCCCTAAACCAAAAATATTGTTGGAAGCTAGCATCATCAAGATTGAGGAGGAATAGGATAGTCACCCAGCATAGGCAGTCTTCAAGGGATCCCACATACATAAAAAAATTAGTTACATCAGCATTAGGTGCTCGATAGCTGCTGCTGATCCAGAATGATTCATTATTATGAATGTGAGCCTATCAACGGAGTCTGTGGACAGGCACACTCTATGATCCGTTACAAACCCTCCAGCAGCACTGAATGTGCGTTCAGAAAGAACAGGACAGGCCAGTAGCTCAATTGCATATTGAGCAAGTTCTGGCTAGTGGTCCATCCTCAAGACCCAGTAACCCAGTGGATGGTCTGTTGGAAAGTTCTCCAAGTCTGCTCTTCCTCCAAGATATTCATGCACCATGTAATGCATATGCTGGCGATGGTTGCTTGAACTGATCAGACCTTGGCGCTGAGGACTGTAAAATTGTCTAAAGGCATCGGTCAGCCGGCCACCTTCTCCACTGCTCGTCCTCTGACTTAACGAAGCCTCAGCAACACGTTGTCCAGCACCAGGAAATTGTAACCTCCCAGGGTCTGGAAACGCACATTGCACAAACCTTTCTTTATGGCCTCCTGAAGATGTTTCATCCTCTGCTCCCTCTGCGAAGGCAGGATGAGTTCTGCAACCTTACCCTTGTAATGTGGATCAAGAAGGGTTGCCAGCCAGTATTGATCCTTCTCCTTGATACCACGAATCCTAGGGTCCTTTCGCAGGCTTTGCATAATCAGGGAGGCCATGCAGTGTAAGTTTGCAGAGGCATTCGATTCTGAGTCCTCTGGGTCACTGAGGATGACATTGTCAGCAACTACCTCCTTCCAACCACGTACAACTTCTTGGGTTTCTGGAGACTGAAAACCATACCTTGAAGACTCCTGCTGAGTGTTATCCTCTACATCCGTGCTGACACAATCCTCCCCCTCCTCTTCTTCCTGTGTGTTTGGGGGGCCCACAGGAATACTATCTGGATAAAGGGGGCCTTGAGAGGTAAGGAAGTCCTCCTCTTCCTCCCGCTGTTCTGCCTCAAGTGCCCTGTCCATTATTCCACGAAGCGTGTGCTCCAACAGGAAGACAAGAGGGACAGTGTCACTGGTGCATGCATTGTCGCTGCTCACCATCCTCGTGGCCTTCTCAAATGGTGACAGGACAGTGCATGCATTCTTGATTAGTAGCCACTGGCATAGCGAAAAAATCAGATGGAGGTTTACTGTACTTGGGACACCTATTGCTATACCTTCATTCCTCTCGGTGCAGGTTTTTGAGAGGACTGGAGGTATAGTAGGGTTGGAGATCCCAGATGAGGACCAAGGAGAAGAACGCCTTTTTCTTTGACGTGGGTCTTTCATGTGCTGTTGCCAATGGACTGCATGGGAGGTCGTCATATGTCTGGTCAAGCATGTGGTGCCCAAGTGGCTGCTGTTCTGGCCAAACTTTATCCGCTTCAGACATAGGTTGCAAACAGCAACGGTGTGATCTGCTGCACATGTGTCAAAAAAAGGCCCACACCAAGGAACTTTTCAAAATCAGCGGGGAGTCAGCAGCGCCCTGAACCCGCGAAGCTCTGCGGTGTGATGCAGTAGGGTGGCTGCCCTTAAGCTGCCCCCTAGGGGACATCCTTCCTCGTTGGAGATGTGCCTCCTCCTCCCCTCTTCTATCAGGCACCCAAGTTGAGTCAGCGACCTCATCATCCCCTCCCTTCTCGTCACTGGAGCAAACTTGGCAGTATGCTGCGGCTGGGGGAACATGACTGCCAGTTTCTTGTCCTTCTTGGGCGCCCCCTCTCTCTAGGCTCACGTTACTCCCTTCCTCAACCTGGGAACCAACATCGGAGCCTTCTAATCGCTGTGCATCCTCCATCAGCATGTACCCAACACTGTGGTCGGATAGTTCGGGGGACTCCTCCGTGCATGATGGTTGGGCTACGGAAGGAGTGACTGTGGACAAGGAGCCGGTGGAATAGGCCACTTTGGCAGCTGCATTAGAAGGCAAACTACTCTGAGCCTGGGTGACAGAGGATGAGGAGGATGAGGACGGCTTTGTTATCCACTCCACCAACTCTTCTGCATGTTGTGGCTCAATAACACGGCCAGCAGCAGAAAAAAAGGACAAGCGTGCCCCACGGCCACGTGCTGAGGATGCACCATGTCCACGACCAGCACTTTTGACTGTAGACACAGAGCCTGCTTGCCCTCTTTTAGTGGCCTGTGAGTGTCTGCCTCTCCTTGGTGGCCTTCCGGACATGATGTATATTTTGTTTTGCAACACCACACTGCACTGTATTGTGTAATGTGTACAGCACTGTAGTATATGTCAGAGCTATATGAATGTAAAAGAATAATTATGATTGGTGAGAGATTAGAGTGTAAGCTCCTCTGGTGCAGAGATTGATAACATTACTGTGAGTGGCGGTGGTGGGTGTGTTGCTGTTTGTATTTTGTTACTTTTCTATATAAATGTAATAAATGTATCATTACAGAAGTCATTCCTGGGATGATAAACGCCGTCACACGTCACTCATATCTGGTTGACATTTACATGCCGTGTGACCTTTATATTCCTCCCCGGGGAGCGGTCGTCCTGTCTATAGCGACGTTTATACCTGTCAGGTGTCTGCTGACGGTGAGTCATCTCACCTGATGAGATTTACACATTTTCTGCACTTCTGGCAGCGCTGAGGGTCGGTCTCAGTATGAACATAGAAATCTGATCTCTGTAGAGGTACGGCTGCTGCGGGCAGGGTGGATATCCTTGCACCACCGTCTCCGCAATGTCTGATGTCAGGAGGCAGGGTACACATGTAGGAGAACATTTTAGCATTCCGTAGCTTTGCACCTCAGGGTGGCCTAAAGTTCAGAGCAAAGGCCACCCTACAGGGGTACATACTGTACATTGTAATCTCAGTCAGTACATATTATTTTCTGATTATTGTGAATTTTATTATTAGTGATATAAAGTGTATAGAAGAATCAGGACCTCCTTCCTCCTGCCGGTGATCCCTCTAGTGATATAAAGATCTATATAGAGGAATCAGGACCTCCTTCCTCCTGCCGGTGATCCCTCTAGTGATATAAAGATCTACATAGAGGAATCAGGACCTCCTTCCTCCTGCTGGTGATCCTCTAGTGATATAAAGATCTATATAGAGGAATCAGGACCTCCTTCCTCCTGCTGGTGATCCCTCTAGTGATATAAAGATCTATATAGAGGAATCAGGACTCTCCTTCCTCCTGCTGGTGATCCCTCTAGTGATATAAAGATCTATATAGAGGAATCAGGACCTCCTTCCTCCTGCTGGTGATCCCTCTAGTGATATAAAGATCTATATAGAGGAATCAGGACCTCCTTCCTCCTGCTGGTGATCCCTCTAGTGATATAAAGATCTATGTAGAGGAATCAGGACCTCCTTCCTCTTGCTGGTGATCTCTCTAGCAGTGGTGGCCCGTCCATAGGGGGTGCCCGGGCGCTGCCCCCCCCCCCCCTGTCGCAGTAAAAATAAATAAATAAATAAATTTCCTTTAAAGTGGTTGTAAACCCGTTTAAAAAAAAAAACCCTGCAGGACAAAGGCATAATGAGCTAGTATGCATAGCATACTAGCTCATTATGAATTACTTACCTGAGATCGAAGCCCCTGCAGCGGTCCTTGTTCACTGCTCCGGTGGCCGACATCTCCCCAGGGGGTTACTTCCCGGTATCGCGGCTTCGGCGCTGTGATTGGCCGGAGCCGCAATGACGTCACTCGCGGGAGTTATATGACTATTCACTTTCCTAACACTTAACCGCCACTCTGCCAATCAGGTGCACGGGTCTGTTACCTGTCACCCGATTGGCTGAAATGACAGGCGCCGCTATTGGACACCTATGGAGGAGAGGATGGGAGATGAGGCAGGAGAGGAGACGCACAAAAGGTCTCCGCTCGTCGTCGTTACCTGATGCCCCACAGACACAGGGAAAGTGGCGGGCAGACGGCGAGCAGGTGGGGGGCACACTGGCAGCATTTGATGGGCACACTGACAGCATATGATGGGCAGTTGGGCACACTTGCAGCATTTGATGGGCAGTTGGGCACACTGGCAGCATATGATGGGCACACTGGCAGCATTTGATGGGCACACTGGCAGCATTTGATGGCACAGTGGCAGCGCTTGATGGGCACAGTGTCAGCGTTTGGCACAGTAGCTGCATTTGATGGCACAATGGCTGTGTTTGAGCTGCGTGTGATGGCACACTGGCAGCATTTGATGGCACAGTGGCAGCGTTTGATGGGCACAGTGTTAGCGTTTGGCACAGTAGCTGCATTTAATGGCACAGTGGCTGTGTTTGATGGCACAGTGGCTGAATTTGATGGCACAGTGGCAGCGTTTGATGGGAACAGTGGCAGCGTTTGGCACAGTAGCTGCATTTGATGGCACAGTGGCTGCGTTTGATGGGCACAGTGGCTGCGTTTTAAGGCACAGTGGCTGCTTTTGATGGGCACAGTGGCTGCGTTTGATGGGCACAGTGGCTGGGTTTGATGGGCACAGTGGCTAGGTTTGATGGGCACAGTGGCTGCGATTGATGGGCACAGTGGCTGCATTTTAAGGCACAGTGGCTGCTTTTGATGGGCACAGTGGCTGCGTTTGATGGCACAGTGACTGCGTTTGATGGGCATAGTGGCTGCGTTTGATGGGCACAGTGGCTGGGTTTGATGGGCACAGTGGCTGTGATTGATGGGCACAGTGGCTGGGTTTGATGGGCACAGTGGCTGCATTTGATGGGCACAGTGACTGCGATTGATGGGCACAGTGGCTGGGTTTGATGGGCACAGTGGCTGCATTTGATGGGCACAGTGGCTGCGATTGATGGGCACAGTGGCTGCATTTGATGTTTTTTTCTCAACATTTTTTCAGTTTGTTTGCGCCCCCCCCCCCCCCCCTTCCCCCACCACTGCTCTCTAGTAATATAAAGATCTATATAGAGGAATCAGGACCTCCTTCCTCCTACTGGTGACCCCTCTAGTGATATAAAGATCTATATAGAGGAATCAGGACCTCCTTCCTCCCGCTGGTGACCCCTCTAGTGATATAAAGATCTATATAGAGGAATCAGGACCTCCTTCCTCCCGCTGGTGATCCCTCTAGTGATATAAAGATCTATATAGAGGAATCAGGACCTCCTTCCTCCTGCTGGTGATCCCTCTAGTGATATAAAGATCTATATAGAGGAATCAGGACCTCCTTCCTCCTGCTGGTGATCCCTCTAGTGATATAAAGATCTATGTAGAGGAATCAGGACCTCCTTCCTCTTGCTGGTGATCTCTCTAGCAGTGGTGGCCCGTCCATAGGGGGTGCCCGGGCGCTGCCCCCCCCCCCCCCCCCCCCTGTCGCAGTAAAAATAAATAAATAAATAAATTTCCTTTAAAGTGGTTGTAAACCCGTTTAAAAAAAAAAACCCTGCAGGACAAAGGCATAATGAGCTAGTATGCATAGCATACTAGCTCATTATGAATTACTTACCTGAGATCGAAGCCCCTGCAGCGGTCCTTGTTCACTGCTCCGGTGGCCGACATCTCCCCAGGGGGTTACTTCCCGGTATCGCGGCTTCGGCGCTGTGATTGGCCGGAGCCGCAATGACGTCACTCGCGGGAGTTATATGACTATTCACTTTCCTAACACTTAACCGCCACTCTGCCAATCAGGTGCACGGGTCTGTTACCTGTCACCCGATTGGCTGAAATGACAGGCGCCGCTATTGGACACCTATGGAGGAGAGGATGGGAGATGAGGCAGGAGAGGAGACGCACAAAAGGTCTCCGCTCGTCGTCGTTACCTGATGCCCCACAGACACAGGGAAAGTGGCGGGCAGACGGCGAGCAGGTGGGGGGCACACTGGCAGCATTTGATGGGCACACTGACAGCATATGATGGGCAGTTGGGCACACTTGCAGCATTTGATGGGCAGTTGGGCACACTGGCAGCATATGATGGGCACACTGGCAGCATTTGATGGGCACACTGGCAGCATTTGATGGCACAGTGGCAGCGCTTGATGGGCACAGTGTCAGCGTTTGGCACAGTAGCTGCATTTGATGGCACAATGGCTGTGTTTGAGCTGCGTGTGATGGCACACTGGCAGCATTTGATGGCACAGTGGCAGCGTTTGATGGGCACAGTGTTAGCGTTTGGCACAGTAGCTGCATTTAATGGCACAGTGGCTGTGTTTGATGGCACAGTGGCTGAATTTGATGGCACAGTGGCAGCGTTTGATGGGAACAGTGGCAGCGTTTGGCACAGTAGCTGCATTTGATGGCACAGTGGCTGCGTTTGATGGGCACAGTGGCTGCGTTTTAAGGCACAGTGGCTGCTTTTGATGGGCACAGTGGCTGCGTTTGATGGGCACAGTGGCTGGGTTTGATGGGCACAGTGGCTAGGTTTGATGGGCACAGTGGCTGCGATTGATGGGCACAGTGGCTGCATTTTAAGGCACAGTGGCTGCTTTTGATGGGCACAGTGGCTGCGTTTGATGGCACAGTGACTGCGTTTGATGGGCATAGTGGCTGCGTTTGATGGGCACAGTGGCTGGGTTTGATGGGCACAGTGGCTGTGATTGATGGGCACAGTGGCTGGGTTTGATGGGCACAGTGGCTGCATTTGATGGGCACAGTGACTGCGATTGATGGGCACAGTGGCTGGGTTTGATGGGCACAGTGGCTGCATTTGATGGGCACAGTGGCTGCGATTGATGGGCACAGTGGCTGCATTTGATGTTTTTTTCTCACATTTTTTCAGTTTGTTTGCGCCCCCCCCCCCCCCCCTTCCCCCACCACTGCTCTCTAGTAATATAAAGATCTATATAGAGCAATCAGGACCTCCTTCCTCCCGCTGGTGACCCCTCTAGTGATATAAAGATCTATATAGAGGAATCAGGACCTCCTTCCTCCTGCTGGTGACCCCTCTAGTGATGTACTTACCATGTTGCCAGGCCACACTGTTTGCTCATCATCCATCTTTTATTATACTTTGTAGATTCTATTTAGTGACCTGTGTCAGATGAAAATGTCTGTTTAATTCTATAAAATGCAGTAACACGTAGCAACCCCTGTAGGTGATTGCTGATTGGGTAATTTACATAATTGCACTCTTTGTCTGATGATAGTAAATTGCTGGTTAGGGGTCCCAGTTTTATTTGCAGCTTCTATTATCTGGGAAGTTTCCGGAGATGGATGGAGGAGTAATTCTGATCTCTGTGACACACAAGGCGGATCCGGCTGAGAAGATTAGAGGTCTGCCATGAATTTCTCAGGGTGGGACGGTCCAGATTTCTCTGCAACCTTGAGTGAAAAAAATCCAATGACCCGATCGCTGCATGAAGAACATTTATAATGAATTCTGTGACAGCAATTCCGGCACGTCGCAGAGAGCGCCGAAATCTCCTATGAATGCACAAGAGTCTCACCATCATGGGGTGTCAGCGCATATTAGATAATCGATACAAATGTTTTCCGACAGACTGAATCTCACTACAAACATCTTTTAGTATTTCAATTTTTCAAGTATTGCAATTTATGCTTTTTTTGAAGCTTGTCCTGTGTCTGTTTATTTTCTATTTGTTTTAAAGGGGCCCAGTAGAACCCCAACTCAGTAGTACCCCCACTCAACAGATACCTAGATCATTAGTACCCTGTTCAGCAGATCCCCAGTTCATTGGTACTCTCATTCAGCAAATCCCCTGCTCAGTAGTACCCCGAGCTCTACTGATCCCCCACTCAGTAGCAACCGCCAGCTCTGCTAATTCCCCACTTAGTAATAACCTCCAGCTCTACTGATCCCCCACTCAGTAGTAACCCCCAGCTCTACTGATCCCCCACTCAGTAGTAACCCCCAGCTCTGCTAATCCCCAACTTAGTAGTAACCCCCAGCTCTACTGATCCCCCACTCAGTAGTAACCCCCAGCTCTGCTAATCCCCAACTTAGTAGTAACCTCCAGCTCTACTGATCCCCCACTCAATAGTAACCCCCAGCTCTACTGATCCCCCATTCAGTAGTAACCCCCAGCTCTACTGATCCCCCACTCAGTAGTAACCCCCAGCTCTGCTAATCCCCAACTTAGTAGTAACCTCCAGCTCTACTGATCCCCCACTCAATAGTAACCCCCAGCTCTACTGATCCCCCATTCAGTAGTAACCCCCAGCTCTACTGATCCCCCACTCAGTAGTAACCCCCAGCTCTACTGATCCCCCATTCAGTAGTAACCCCCAGCTCTACTGATCCCCCACTCAGTAGTAACCCCCAGCTCTACTAATCCCCAACTTAGTAGTAACCTCCAGCTCTACTGATCCCCTACTCAGTAGTAACCTCCAGCTCTACTGATCCCCCACTCAGTAGTAACCCCCAGCTCTACTGATCCCCCACTCAGTAGTAACCCCCAGCTCTACTGATCCCCCACTCAGTAGTAACCTAGCTCTACTGATCCCCCACTCAGTAGTAACCTCCAGCTCTACTGATCCCCCACTCAGTAGTAACCCCAGCTCTACTGATCCCCCACTCAGTAGTAACCCCCAGCTCTACTGATCCCCCACTCAGTAGTAACCCCCAGCTCTACTGATCCCCCACTCAGTAGTAACCTCCAGCTCTACTGATCCCCCACTCAGTAGTAACCTCCAGCTCTACTGATCCCCCACTCAGTAGTAACCCCCAGCTCTACTGATCCCCCACTCAGTAGTAACCCCCAGCTCTACTGATCCCCCATTCAGTAGTAACCCCCAGCTCTACTGATCCCCCACTCAGTAGTAACCCCCAGCTCTGCTAATCCCCAACTTAGTAGTAACCTCCAGCTCTACTGATCCCCCACTCAATAGTAACCCCCAGCTCTACTGATCCCCCACTCAGTAGTACCCTCCAGCTCTGATGATTTCCTACTCAGTAGTAACCCCCAGCTCTACTGATCCCCCACTCAGTAGTAACCCCAAGCTCTGATCCCCCACTCTGTAGTAACCCCCAGCTCTGCCGATCTCCCACTCAGTAGTAACCCCCAGCAGTAAACCTCTAGTTTGCAGATCCTTCTCTCCAGTCCCCACTCACCTACTGCTATACGGCTCCCAGGCTGTGTACCACGTGTGACATTAGTTTCTTCTACTCCAGTCTCCCAGCTCTGCTGATCCTCCACCGCTCAGTCCTCTCTCTAAGGTCCCCGCTCACCTTCCTCTTTAGCGTTCCCATTTTGCACACCAGGTGTGCCATCTGCACATGAAACCGGAAGTGACTGCGGATGATGTCTTTCTAGTTCACTTGTTGGTTTCACATACCCAAATCATGCCCACTTTTAGGGTGGACATACCCAAATCATGCCCACTTTTAACGTCACACCGACCCAGACCTCTTCTCTTGATGTGTGCGGACTGCTGCCACCAAGGACATGCTCCTGTGGATATAGTGCCAACATGGTGCATATGACTCCCTATATAAAACATTTGCTGTGTGAATGCTAAGTATTCACACAGCTTTCACAAATAATCCCAGTAATTAGTTGAAAATATGCAATTCTTATACTTGTCAGCGCCATCTAGAGGCCATAATGTGGTATTTTCCTGATTAATTGATTTCCTTAAACTGCAACATTATGGCCACTAGATGGAGCTAACGATCATAGCAAATACACGTTAGACCCATTATGGGGATTATTCGCAACTGCTGTATGAATCAATAGAGCCCTTAGTGGACCCGAATGACTTGCTTTTTTTTGTTAACTCCTTCATTCCCTTCTCTCCATAGTATTTTTGTTCTTTTATTAGGTTATAAACTTATTTAATTTGCTTCTGTTTGCAGCTCCAAATTAAAAAAAAAAGTAAAATAGAAAAAAAAATATATAAAGGAGAGAGAGAGAGAGAGAGAGAGAGAGAGAGAGAGAGAGAGAGAGAGAGAGAGAGACAGAGAGAGAGAGAGAGAGAGAGAGAGAGAGAGAGAGAGAGAGAGAGAGAGAGAGAGAAATAATAAATATAAAAGTAACAGATTGCAGAATAAAATTTGTATTTAACATTTAAGTTGTTTTTTATCCCTGATATTTTATTTTAATTAGAACTATAGTGAACCTTGTTTTTTTTTTTTTTTTAATTCAATTAAAAATGTAATTCAATGAAAAATTTGTAATTAGAACTACAGTGAA
This sequence comes from Lithobates septentrionalis, assembly GCA_037952835.1. Taxonomy (NCBI): domain Eukaryota; kingdom Metazoa; phylum Chordata; class Amphibia; order Anura; family Ranidae; genus Lithobates; species Lithobates septentrionalis. The sequence continues at coordinate 23,210 of JBBDGP010003851.1, forward strand.
CCTTGTTTTTTTTTATTTTTAATTCAATTAGCTTTTTTTTTTATTATTTTACAGTTTTGATTTTTTGTTCCTTTTTGTTGTAGCACCAAATTAAAGATTTTGGGGGAGGGGCACGTTTTGGCACGCTCGCCTTGGACGCTGGAGGACCTGGTCACAGCACTGGGCAAAGATGGTTGATATGAACTCCTATCAGCGTTTCTCTTCTTGTAGGGAGGCGATACAAATCAGTGTGTAATACTAAGAGGTCTATTTATAAAAGACAAACAAGCTACAAACTAAAAAACAAATGTTCTTTAGACTCTTTTCTCTCTGAATGAATGTTCTTTTATTATTTGCTGTAGTAAAATACTGCATCATGGCCACTAGATGGAGCGGAGGAGGAACATCTTATATAATGTAACAATTCCAGAGAACGCTAGACAGAGGGATGTTATTGGTTACATTTATTTGCTAATTCTCTCTAGTGTTCTCTAGAATTGTTACATTGTATCCCTTGTTACAAAGCGTATTTTCTATGCTCCTCCACTCCACCTAGTGGTCATATTGCAGTATTTTAAAGTACGTATACCTAAAGGCAAAACTTTCTATCTTTTTTACCTTTGGATGGAGTGAAGAGGGATTAGAATACCTATTAGGATTTTATTGCTGCCTGTGGACCCCCGGTACAGAGATTCATCCTCTATATGTCCTGTTTACCTTTATCATCGAAAGTGAAAGTAAAAGAAGATGATGAGTTGTCCCCAGAAAAGCAATAGAGGGCAAATCTTGGTGACCTGGGAGGGGGGGGGGGGGGGGGTGTCAAGGGATTTTCTTAATTTGCAGGGATTTCCTCTCACTTCCTATTTTGGCTATGGGACTGGAAGTGAAGGGAAATTTCCCCAATGGGAAACCAAAAAAAAACTGACAGAGGTTATAACCCTCCCTTACTCTTTGAAAAAGGAGAAAGAAAAAAAATTGCCCATAGTTCTATATTAACACTGCAAATATTAAGACCCCTTTCACACTAAGGTGGTTTTTAGGGGCTTTAACGCTGGAAATAGCCTCTGCTAAGTGCCTGAAAACCGCCTCCCATTCATTGCAGTGTGACTTTTCACACTGGGGGCGTTAGGCTTGCGGGACGTTCCGAAAAGTCCTGCAAGCAGCATCTTTGGGGTGTGTTGGGAGCGCTGTATTTAACGCTCCCAAAACGTCCTGCCCATTGCAGCGAATGGGCAGCACTTTCAAAGTGCCTGAAAATTGTATTGAAAGCTCAGCAAAACGGGAGTTTTTAACCCTTTTTTTGGGGTTAAAAGCTCCCCGCTAGCTGCTCTTTCATCGTGAAAGCAGTCTAAAGAACATTTGTTCAGAAGAGTAAATCCTATAAGGAACATACAATTTTGCCCAAAGAATGAGTGTGCAGATTCAACGGACGAATGACTATGCAATTTTTTCATACAGTGCACCCGGAAAGTATTCACAGCGCTTCACTTTTTCCACATTTTGATATGTTACAGCCTTATTCCAAAATGGATTGAGTTTCATTATTTTCCTCAAAATTCTTCAAACAATCCCCCATAATGACAACGTAAAAGAAGTTTGTTTGAAACCTTTGCAAATTTATTAAGAATAAGAAACGTAAAAAATCCCCTGTACATAAGTATCACAGGCTCCTCCCATGTACATAAGTATCACAGGCTCCTCCCATGTACATAAGTATCACAGGCTCCTCCCATGTACATAAGTATCACAGGCTCCTCCCATGTACATAAGTATCACAGGCTCCTCCCATGTACATAAGTATCACAGGCTCCTCCCATGTACATAAGTATCACAGACTCCTCCCATGTACATAAGTATCACAGGCTCCTCCCATGTACATAAGTATCACAGGCTCCTCCCATGTACATAAGTATCACAGGCTCCTCCCATGTACATAAGTATCACAGGCTCCTCCCATGTACATAGGTATCACAGCCTTTGCTCAATACTTTGTTGAAGCTCCTTTGGCACCAATTACAGCCTCAAGTCTCTCCCGAGATGTTCAATCGGGTTCAAGTCTGGGCTCTGGCTGGGCCACTCAGGGACATTCACAGAGTTGTCCCGTAGCCACTCCTTTGTTATCTTGGCTGTGTGGTTAGAGTTGTTGTCCTGTTGGAAGATAAACCTTTGCCCCAGTCTGAGGTCCAGAGCACTCTGGAGCAGGTTTTTATCAAGGATGTCTCTGTACATTGCTGCATTCATCTTTCCCTCGATCCTGACTAGTCTCCCACTTCCTGCCACTGAAAAACATCCCCACAGCATGATGCTGCCACCACCATGCTTCACTGTAGGGATGGTATTGGCCAGGTGATGAGCGGTTTCCTCCAGACATGACACTTGCCATTCTGGCCAAAGAGTTCAATCTTTGTTTCGTCAGACCAGAAAATTTTGTTCCTCATGGTCTGAGAGTCCTTCAGGTGCCTTTTGGCAAACTCCAGGCGGGCTGTCATGTGCCTTTCACTGAGGAGTGGCTTCCGTCTGGCCGCTCTACCATACAGGCCTGATTGGTGGAGTGCTACAGAGATGGTTGTTCTTCTGGAAGGTTCTCCTCTCTCCACAGAGAAATGCTGGAGGTCTGTCAGAGTGACCATCGGGTTCTTGGTCACCTCCCTGACTAAGGCTCTTCTCCCCCCGATCGCTCAGTTTGGCCGGGCGGCCCGCTCTAGGAAGAGTCCTGGTGGTTCCAAACTTCCATCTACTTATGATGGAGGCCACTGTGCTCCTTGGGACCTTCAATGCTGCAGACATTTTTCTGTACCCTTCCCCAGATCTGGCACCTCCATACAATCCTGTCTCAGAGGTCTAAAGACAATTCATTGGACTTCATGGCTTGGTTTGTGCTCTGACCTGCACTGTTACCTGTGGGACCTTCTATAGACAGATGTGTGCCTTTCCAAATCATGTCCAATCACCTGAATTTACCACAGGTGGACTCCAATCAAGTTGTAGAAACATCTCAAGGATGATCAGTGAAAACAGGAGGCACCTGAGCTCAACTCTGAGTGTCATGGCAAAGGCTGTGATACTTCTGTACATGGGAGGAGCCTGTGATACTTATGTACATGGGAGGAGTCTGTGATACTTATGTACATGGGAGGAGTCTGTGATACTTATGTACATGGGAGGAGTCTGTGATACTTATGTACATGGGAGGAGTCTGTGATACTTATGTACATGGGAGGAGTCTGTGATACTGATGTACATGGGAGGAGTCTGTGATACTGATGTACATGGGAGGAGTCTGTGATACTTATGTACATGGGAGGAGTCTGTGATACTTATGTACATGGGAGGAGTCTGTGATACTTATGTACATGGGAGGAGCCTGTGATACTTATGTACATGGGAGGAGTCTGTGATACTTATGTACATGGGAGGAGTCTGTGATACTTATGTACATGGGAGGAGTCTGTGATACTTATGTACATGGGAGGAGTCTGTGATACTTATGTACATGGGAGGAGTCTGTGATACTTATGTACATGGGAGGAGTCTGTGATACTTATGTACATGGGAGGAATCTGTGATACTTATGTACATGGGAGGAGTCTGTGATAGTTATGTACATGGGAGGAGTCTGTGATACTGATGTACATGGGAGGAGTCTGTGATACTTATGTACATGGGAGGAGTCTGTGATACTTATGTACATGGGAGGAGTCTGTGATACTTATGTACATGGGAGGAGTCTGTGATACTTATGTACATGGGAGGAGTCTGTGATACGTATGTACATGGGAGGAGTCTGTGATACTTATGTACATGGGAGGAGTCTGTGATACTTATGTACATGGGAGGAGTCTGTGATACTTATGTACATGGGAGGAGTCTGTGATACTTATGTACATGGGAGGAGTCTGTGATATTATGTACATGGGGTTTTTTTTTCCTTTTTTATTTTTAATAAATTTGCAAAGATTACAAACAAACTTCTTTCACGTTGTCATTATGGGGGATTGTTTGTATAATTTTGAGGAAAATAATGAATTTAATCCATTTTGGAATAAGGCTGTAACATAACAAAATGTGGAAAAAGTGAAGCTCTGTGAATACTTTCCGGATGCACTATTATGTATAAACCCCAGTGTTTAATTGCAGGACCAAAAAAATTGTGTGTCTCCTTCACAAAGTAAAACAGCTGCATGGAGGATGAAGGACAGAGGTCAGGGCTGTCTGCCTGGAGAACAAACTCATTTTATAGATAGGAGGCAGTGCCGGGACAAGGCCATCCAGCGCCCAGGGAAAAGATGCCAAACTACGCCCCCCACCTCCCTTCCCTTAGGGTTAGAGTCAGGGCACCCACGTGTCTGTAATAAACCATTGCGCCCAGGGCAACCGTCCTTCCTGCCCACCCCTTGTCCCAGCCCTGATAGGAGATTGATCTTATCTCTGCTAGAAGGAGTGTTTCCTTTTATGATCGGTGAGCCTCTATTCTCCTTCTCTCGGGAATGAATGGCAGATTCATTCCCGGCCAATCAGGAAGCGGGTCCTGAGACCCGTCACCCAATTGGCCAAAAGGAGAAGCGATCCTGTTGGCAACCTATGAGGAGGAGGGAGGAGACGCGCGGCGGAAGCCACCATGATGCTGAGGAGGAGGAGACACAGGGGAAGCTATGCCCCATAGATGAGGTAAGTGCGGGGCTGGTGACCGACCGATGGGGTAGGGGGGTTGTGGCTGTGGGTGCATTGTTTGCTGCCCCCCCCCCAAAAAAAATATATATATACTACCAGCCGCCACTGCTACTGGCTTTTTTTATAATGTCCAGTGTGCATGAAGCCTTAGGGTAGGCTGTGTGCAGGAAAGCATCAGTAATGGAAGAGTTTCATTCTTTAAAATGTGCTGATGTTTATGTGTGTCTGTGAGTTCTGTGGGTACAAGGACTGTGGCATTCATGTGCCATGTATACACTGAGTAGGCCCAGGTTTATTTCCACAATGCCCTTTAAGAACCTGCCAAGTGCACAATTTGGCCACACCCACTATTGGAATTCCGGTGGATGTAGGGTGCCAACTACTCTACCTGGTTTGAGTGCCCGGCGGTGCCACAATCCTGGCAACACCCCTGCAGAACACTATAGAAGCTTGCAGCACATGTCATATACTGGGAATCCTGGACTCTCCCTAGGAAGGGTTAAACTTTCACAATGATACGTACATAAGATCACTGATCCCGGTAAAGCTGATAATTGCACGGCTGTGATTGCATCGCTCGGCCCCACGGAGGTGAATCACACTCCAGCTGACACCCGGCACTGGAGAGTCACTGAGTGCAGATAGAGTAAAGATGGAGTAAAGCACTAAGCACTGAACTACAACATCCCCCCACCCATTGTGTAAGGAGCACCAGACTACCACAATCCTCCATCCATTGTGTAAGGAGCAGCGAGCTACAACAATCCCCCATCAATTGCGTAAGGAGCAGCGAGCTACCACAATCCTCCATCCATTGCGTAAGGAGCAGCGGGCTACCGCAATCCCCCATCCATTGCGTAAGGAGCAGCGGGCTACCGCAATCCCCCATCAATTGCGTAAGGAGCAGCGGGCTACCACAATCCCCCATCCATTGCGTAAGGAGTAGCGGACTACCACAATCCCCCATCCATTGCGTAAGGAGTAGTGGACTGCCACAATCCCTCATACAGTACGTAAGGAGCAGCGGACTACCACAATCCCCCATCCATTGCGTAAAGGAGCAGCGGACTACCACAATTGCCATCCATTGCATAAGGAGCAGTGGACTGCCACAATCCCCCATCCATTGCGTAAGGAGTAGTGGACTGCCACAATCCCTCATACAGTATGTAAGGAGCAGCGGACTACCACAATCCCTCATCCATTGCGTAAGGAGCAGCGGACTACCACAACCCCTCATCCAATTATGTAAGGAGCAGCGGACTACCACAATCCCTCATCCATTACGTAAGGAGCAGTGGACTACCACAATCCCCCATCCATTGCGTAAGGAGCAGGGGGCTACCACAATCCTCCATCCATTACGTAAGGAGCAGTGGACTACCACAATCCCCCATCCATTGCGTAAGGAGCAGCGGGCTACCACAATCCTCCATCCATTGCGTAAGGAGCAGCGGGCTACCACAATCCTCCATCCATTACGTAAGGAGCAGTGGACTACCACAATCCCCCATCCATTGCGTAAGGAGCAGCGGGCTACCACAATCCTCCATCCATTGCGTAAGGAGCAGCGGGCTACCACAATCCCCCATCCATTGCGTAAGGAGCAGCGGGCTACCACAATCCTCCATCCATTGCGTAAGGAGCAGCGGGCTACCACAATCCTCCATCCATTGCGTCAGGAGCAGCGGACTGCCACAATCCCTCATCCATTATGTAAGGAGCAGCGGGCTACCACAATCCCCATCCATTGCGTAAGGAGCAGCGGGCTACCACAATCCCTCATCCATTATGTAAAAAGCAGCGGGCTACCACAATCCTCCATCCATTGCGTCTGGAGCAGCGGACTGCCACAACCCCCATCCATTGCGTCAGGAGCAGCGGACTGCCACAACCCCCATCCATTGCGTCAGGAGCAGCGGACTGCCACAACCCCCATCCATTGCGTCAGGAGCAGCGGACTGCCACAACCCCCATCCATTGCGTCAGGAGCAGCCGACTACCATAACCCCAATCCATTGCGTAAGGAGCAGCGGACTACCACATCCCTCCATCCATTGTGTAAGGAGCAGCTGACTACCATAACCCCCATCCATTACGTAAGGAGCAGCGGACTACCACAATCCCCATCCATTGTGTATGGAGTAATCTCCCTGAATCCTATGTGATCACCAGAAGATCGTCCCATGAAGGATCTCCAGGTGGAGGAACTCAGCCGCCATGTTCAGGTTGGGGAATGAGGTCAGTGAAGTTCTGCCTGGTTTACATGGAAGTCCCTTTTGCCTTTATTTGTCTATTTTTTTCACCTTTCCTGTGCCGTAGATTCATGATCGGTGATCCGCGGGGACGAGCAAATTTCAGAATTTCTCCATTTTGTTGACATTAATTGGAATCACGGGAGGGGGGGGGGGGGTTATGAAGCTGGTTTTGGTGGTTTTTAGAGGTGTGCTGTGCCTTGATTGGCTCCTGAGAAGCCTCTATAAGGGCCCTTTCACACTGAAAAAAAGGCATCTGTCCCCCACCATTAGAATTACAGTTAGGATTGGTGTTAGGGTTATGCCCCGTACACACGGTCGGATCTTCCGACGGAAAAAGTGCGATCGGATTGTGTTGTCGTGTGTGGGCTCCATCGGACTTTTTCCGTCGGAATTTGCGACACACAAAGTTTGAGAGCAGGATATAAAATTTTCCCACAGCAAAATCCGATCGTTTAAATTCCGATCGTGTGTACACAAATCCGACGGACAAAGTGCCACGCATGCTCAGAATAAATAAAGAGACGAAAGCTATTGGCTACTGCCCCGTTTATAGTCCCGACGTACGTGTTTTATGTCACTGCGTTCAGAACGATCGGATTTTCCGACAACTTTGTGCCACCGTGTGTGTGCAAGACAAGTTTGAGCCAACATCCGTCGGAAAAAATCCATGGATTTTGTTGTCGGAATGTCCGATCAATGTCCGACCGTGTGTACGGGGCATTCGTTTTGGAATTAAGGCTTTGTTAAGCGTTAGTGTTAAAATTAGGCTTAGAGTTAGTGTTAGGATTGTGGGCCAGTCTTAGATTTGGGGTTATGTTAGAGGTTAGTGCTAAAATTAGGGTTGACATTGAGATTGGTGATAGAATTAGGTTAGGGGTTATTGATATGGTTAGGATTAGAGTTAGCATTAAGACTGGGATTAGGATCGGTGTCAGGGTTAGTATTACGGTTCTGATTAGTGTCAGGGTTAGTATTACGGTTCTGATTAGTGTTAGGGTTAGTATTACGGTTCTGATTAGTGTCAGGGTTAGTATTACGGTTCTGATTAGTGTTAGGGTTAGTATTACGGTTCTGATTAGTGTTAGGGTTAGTATTACGGTTCTGATTAGTGTTAGGGTTAGTATTACGGTTCTGATTAGTGTTAGGGTTAGTATTACGGTTCTGATTAGTGTCAGGGTTAGTATTACGGTTCTGATTAGTGTTATGGTTAGTATTACGGTTCTGATTAGTGTTATGGTTAGTATTACGGTTCTGATTAGTGTTAGGGTTAGTATTACGGTTCTGATTAGTGTTATGGTTAGTATTACGGTTCTGATTAGTGTTAGGGTTAGTATTACGGTTCTGATTAGTGTTATGGTTAGTATTACGGTTCTGATTAGTGTTATGGTTAGTATTACGGTTCTGATTAGTGTTAGGGTTAGTATTACGGTTCTGATTAGTGTTAGGGTTAGTATTACGGTTCTGATTAGTGTTAGGGTTAGTATTACGGTTCTGATTAGTGTTATGGTTAGTATTACGGTTCTGATTAGTGTTAGGGTTAGTATTACGGTTCTGATTAGTGTTAGGGTTAGTATTACGGTTCTGATTAGTGTTATGGTTAGTATTACGGTTCTGATTAGTGTTAGGGTTAGTATTACGGTTCTGATTAGTGTTATGGTTAGTATTACGGTTCTGATTAGTGTTAGGGTTAGTATTACGGTTCTGATTAGTGTTAGGGTTAGTATTACGGTTCTGATTAGTGTTATGGTTAGTATTACGGTTCTGATTAGTGTTAGGGTTAGTATTACAGTTCTGATTAGTGTTAGGGTTAGTATTACGGTTCTGATTAGTGTTAGGGTTAGTATTACGGTTCTGATTAGTGTTAGGGTTAGTATTACGGTTCTGATTAGTGTTAGGGTTAGTATTACGGTTGTGCCGCGTACACACGACTGGACTTCCTGGCAGACTAGGTCCGACGCTCTTCCCGACGGACTTTCGGCGGACTTCCGACTGACTTTCCGAACAAACGGACTTGCCCACACACGGACTAAAGTCCGTTCATTTTGAACGTGATGAGGTACGACGGGACTAGAGAAGGAAGTCAATCTCGCCGCTTTTATCGGTGAGATTGACACCTTGCGAGCCCTGGGAACCAGCGCAGAGCGAAGTCGGAAGAAGACCCCCGGAGCTGCCTAATAAACCCCTTAAAAAACCTGTCTAGTGTGTTCTTTTATTGACACTTTTTCCCCCCAGGTGAATGGATAGGGGTACGATGTACCCCATACTCATTCACATAGGGTGGGGGGCCGGGATCTGGGGGCCCCCTTATTAAAATAAGCCCCCCCGCCCGCAGACCCCGACAACCAACGGCCAGGGTTGTCGGGAAGAGGCCCTTGTCCTCATC
>JBBDGP010003851.1:37500-81919 GCA_037952835.1 Lithobates septentrionalis
TACATCCAGCAGGTGTGATTTTCCGTGGGTCCCTTAGGACCTTCTACACACTTTTCGGACAGATCACCACCTGAAAAACACCCTGTCCCTATGTTTTTAGTTGGCTCTGGTTACACACGATATTTTTTACTTCATCCCCCTGAGGAAGATCAGGACAGAATATGATCGGAACGCGTTGGGGTTTGCTGAGCGGTAGCATCCAGTGTTGAGAAATACACTTTGCATTTCTTGCTATCTGCATATGTAACATTGACATCTCAATTTTTTTGAATATCATGCGTACCAGATCTCATGTAGTTTTTAATTCATGTTCCATATATATGTAATCTAGTTTTTTTTTCAGCTGCCTATAGGCTCTTGGGAGCATTTTTAAAATTTCAATATTATAATAGTAAGGAATATAATAATGTAACACAGACAGGTTATAATACAATAGTAAGGAATATAATAAGGTAACTCAGGCAGGTCATAATAATAGTAATAAATATATACAGTGCCTTGCGAAAGTATTCGGCCCCCTTGAACTTTTCAACCTTTTGCCACATTTCAGGCTTCAAACATAAAGATATAAAATTTTTATTTTTTGTGAAGAATCACCAACAAGTGGGACACAATTGTGAAGTGGAACGAAATCTTTTGGATTGTTGAAACTTTTTTAACTAATAAAAAAATGAAAAGTGGGGCGTGCAAAATTATTCGGCCCCCTTGCGTTAATACTTTGTAGAGCCACCTTTTGCTGCGATTACAGCTGCAAGTCACTTGGGGTATGTCTCTATCAGTTTTGCACATCGAGAGACTGAAATTCTTGCCCATTCTTCCTTGCAAAACAGCTCGAGCTCAGTGAGGTTGGATGGAGAGCGTTTGTGAACAGCAGTTTTCAGCTCTTTCCACAGATTCTCGATTGGATTCAGGTCTGGACTTTGAATTGGCCATTCTAACACCTGGATACGTTTATTTGTGAACCATTCCTTTGTAGATTTTGCTGTATGTTTGGGATCATTGTCTTGTTGGAAGATAAATCTCCGTCCCAGTTTCAGGTCTTTTGCAGACTCCAACAGGTTTTCATCCAGAATGGTCCTGTATTTGGCTGCATCCATCTTCCCCTCAATTTTAACCATCTTCTCTGTCCCTGCTGAAGAAAAGCAGGCCCAAACCATGATGCTGCCACCACCATGTTTCACAGTGGGGATGGTGTGTTGAGTGTGATGAGCTGTGTTGCTTTTACGCCAAACATATCGTTTTGCATTGTGGCCAAAAAGTTAGATTTTGGTTTCATCGGACCAGAGCACCTTCTTCCACATGTTTGGTGTGTCTCCCAGGTGGCTTGTGGCAAACTTTAGACGAGACTTTTTATGGATATCTTTGAGAAATGGCTTTCTTCTTGCCACTCTTCCATAAAGGGCAGATTTGTGCAGTGTACGACTGATTGTTGTCCTATGGACAGACTCTCCCACCTCAGCTGTAGTTCTCTGCAGTTCATCCAGAGTGATCATGGGCCTCTTGGCTGCATCTCTGATCAGTCTTCTCCTTGTCTGAGCTGAAAGTTTAGAGGGACAGCCAGGTCTTGGTAGATTTGCAGTGGTCTGATACTCCTTCCATTTCAAAATGATCGCTTGCACAGTGCTCCTTGGGATGTTTAAAGCTTGGGAAATCTTTTTGTATCCAAATCCAGCTTTAAACTTCTCCACAACAGTATTACAGACCTGCCTGGTGTGTTCCTTGGTCTTCATGATGCTCTCTGCACTTTCAACAGAACCCCGAGACTATCACAGAGCAGGTGCATTTATACAGAGACTTGATCACACACAGGTGGATTCTATTTATCACCATCAGTCATTTAGGACAACATTGGATCATTCAGAGATCCTCGCTGAACTTCTGGAGTGAGTTTCTGCACTGAAAGTAAAGGGGCCGAATAATTTTGCACGCACCACTTTTCAGTTTTTTAATTGTTAAAAAAGTTTAAAATATCCAATAGATTTCGTTCCACTTCACAATTGTGTCCCACTTGTTGGTGATTCTTCACAAAAAATTAAAATTTTATATCTTTATGTTTGAAGCCTGAAATGTGGTAAAAGGTTGAAAAGTTCAAGGGGGCCGAATACTTTTGCAAGGCACTGTGTATATATATATATATATATATATATATATATATATAAAGTTGTGTCTTTGCTGCGTTTTGCAGTGCAATTCTGATGCGCGACAATCACAGCAAAATCGCACCACATTTGGGGTGCCCTTTAGAATGAATGGCACCCAAACACGCATTGCACATTTTGCACCAATTGCCACGTGATTTAGAATCGCGGGCAGAATAGCGTCAATCCCCCTCCCCCTGCGATTCCGAATTGCCAAGTGTGAATGGGGCTCAACGGGCTGCCCTATGCGCGTTTGTCGCACAAAAGAAGCTCCTTTTTGGGTGACAGGTTTCACTCAATTTTTTTAAAGTCGCATTCTGCCGGTTCTGTCTCGCAACATTTGCAACAAAATCACAGCGTGTTTAGGGGGGTGTCATTTAGAAGGAATGGTACCCAAACGCCCCATTGCGCGTTTTGCACAGATTGCCAGGCGATTTGGAATCGTGGGCAGAATCGCGGCAATTCCACCCATGATTCCAATTTGCCAAGTGTGAATGGGGCCAAATAGTACAGAAATATAACAATGTAACACAAGCAGTTTATAATGATCGGGAAGGAAGATAAAAGTGCAATACAGTTCAGTTATAATAGTACAGGAATATAACAATGTAACACAAGCAGGGTATAATAGTACAGGAATATAACAAAGTAACACAAGCAGGGTATAATAGCACAGGGATATAACAAAGTAACACAAGCAGGGTATAATAGTACAGGAAAATAACAAAGTAACACAAGCAGGGTATAATAGTACAAAAATATAACAAAGTAACACAAGCAGGGTATAATAGTACAGGAATATAACAATGTAACACAAGCAGGGTATAATAGTACAGGAATATAACAATGTAACACAAGCAGGTTAGAATAGGTCAAGAAGATAATACAGTAACCAATATTCGGAGCAGACCTCAAAGGTTGCATCCTAGAAGGTTACATAGCAAATATCTAAATAACATGTAAAGTTCAAATATAGCAAAAAAAAAAAAAAAAGAAAAATATACACACCTTTTATGCAACCGTTTTACAAACATATTTTATTGCCTATGGAAAAAACTTAAAGGCACAGAACACAGGTTAACCACTTGAGCTCTGGAAGGTTTTACCGTCTTCATGGCCAGGGCATTTTTTGCTATTCAGCACTGCGCTACTTTAACTGGCCACAAATGACATTGATATCATTCTTTTCACACAAACAGAACTTTCATTTGGTGGTATTTGAGCATCTCTGTTTTTTTATTATATTAATGAAAGAGTCTGAAAATGTAAAAAAGAACACAAAATGATATTTTCTGGCTGAAATCTGCTGCCAAACTCATGCTGCGTCCAATCACAGCTAAGGGCATATCTAGTGTGAGGCAAACAAGACGTTTGACTTGGGTGGCCCGTACTGGGATGATATGCAGCTGCAGGTATCATGGGCATGCGCACAGGGTGTGTCTGGGCACACCCAAATCACCCCGTGTGGTGCAGATTTCCCCTGTTTATACCCCTGATATTTCACCAAAGCCACCTAACAGGGCTCCTAAAAAAAATTGCAAAAAAATAAAAAAAATTACATTGTAAAAAATAATAAAAAATAAAAACTACTGACACCGTCCTCTGCTCTACTGACACCGTCCTCTGCTCTAATGACACCATCCACTGCCCTACTGACACCATCCACTGCTCTACTGACACCATCCACTGCTCTACTGACACCGTCCTCTGCTCTAATGACACCATCCACTGCCCTACTGACACCATCCACTGCTCTACTGACACCATCCACTGCTCTACTGACACCGTCCTCTGCTCTAATGACACCATCCACTGCTCTACTGACACCGTCCTCTGCTCTAATGACACCATCCACTGCTCTACTGACATCATCCACTGCTCTACTGACACCGTCCACTGCTCTACTGACACCGTCCACTGCTCTACTGACATCATCCACTGCTCTACTGACACCGTCCACTGCTCTACTGACACCGTCCACTGCCCTACTGACACCACCCACTGCTCAACTGGCACTGTCCTCTGCCCTACTGACACCGTCCACTGCTCTACTGACACCATCCACTGCTCTACTGATACCGTCCACTGCTCTACTGACATCATCCACTGCTCTACTGACACCGTCCACTGCTCTACTGACACCGTCCTCTGCCCTACTGACACCGTCCTCTGCTCTACTGACACCGTCCTCTGCTCTACTGACACCGTCCACTGCTCTACTGATACCGTCCACTGCTCTACTGACACCGTCCACTGCTCTACTGATACCGTCCTCTGCTCTACTGACACCGTCCTCTGCTCTACTGACACCATCCACTGCTCTACTGATACCGTCCACTGCTCTACTGGCATCATCCACTGCTCTACTGACACCGTGCACTGCCCTACTGACACCGTCCACTGCTCTACTGACACCGTCCTCTGCCCTACTGACACCGTCCTCTGCTCTACTGACACCGTCCTCTGCTCTACTGACACCGTCCTCTGCTCTACTGACACCGTCCACTGCTCTACTGACACCGTCCACTGCTCTACTGACACCGTCCACTACTCTACTGACACCGTCCACTGCCCTACTGACACCATCCTCTGCCCTACTGACACCATCCTCTGCCCTACTGACACCTCCACTGCCCTATTGACACCGTCCACTGCCCTACTGACACCGTCCACTGCTCTTCGACACTGTCCACTGCCCTACTGACACCGTCCACTGCTCTACTGACACCGTCCACTGCCCTACTGACATCGTCCACTGCTCTACTGACACCGTCCACTGCTCTACTGACACCGTCCACTGCACTACTGACACCGTCCACTGCCCTACTGACACCGTCCACTGCTCTACTGACACCGTCCACTGCCCTACTGACACTGTCCACTGCCCTACTGACACCGTCCACTGCTCTACTGACACCGTCCACTGCTCTACTGACACCGTCCACTGCTCTACTGACACCGTCCACTGCACTACTGACACCGTCCACTGCCCTACTGACACCGTCCACTGCTCTACTGACACCGTCCACTGCTCTACTGACACCGCCCACTGCACTACTGACACCGTCAACTGCCCTACTGACACCGTCCACTGCTCTACTGACACCGTCCACTGCACTACTGACACCGTCCACTGCACTACTGACACCGTCCACTGCCCTACTGACACCGTCCACTGCTCTACTGACACCGTCCACTGCTCTACTGACACCGTCCTCTGCCCTACTGACACCGTCCACTGCCCTACTGACACCGTCCACTGCCCTACTGACACCGTCCACTGCCCTACTGACACCGTCCACTGCTCTACTGACACTGTCCACTGCCCTACTGACACCGTCCACTGCCCTACTGACACCGTCCACTGCTCTACTGACACTGTCCACTGCCCTACTGACACCGTCCACTGCCCTACTGACACCGTCCACTGCTCTACTGACACCGTCCACTGCTCTACTGACACTGTCCACTGCCCTACTGACACAATCCACTGCCCTACTGACACCGTCCACTGCCATACTGACACCACCCACTGCTCAACTGACACTGTCCTCTGCCCTACTGACACCGTCCACTGTCCTACTGACACCACCCACTGCTCAACTGGCACTGTCCTCTGCCCTACTGACACCGTCCACTGCTCTACTGACACCGTCCACTGCACTACTGACACCGTCCACTGCCCTACTGACACCGTCCACTGCCCTACTGACACCGTCCACTGCTCTACTGACACCGTCCACTGCTCTACTGACACCGTCCACTGCCCTACTGACACCACCCACTGCTCAACTGACACTGTCCTCTGCCCTACTGACACCACCCACTGCTCAACTGACACTGTCCTCTGCCCTACTGACACCGTCCACTGTCCTACTGACACCACCCACTGCTCAACTGGCACTGTCCTCTGCCCTACTGACACCGTCCACTGCTCTACTGACACCGTCCACTGCACTACTGACACCGTCCACTGCCCTACTGACACCGTCCACTGCCCTACTGACACCGTCCACTGCTCTACTGACACTGTCCACTGCCCTACTGACACCATCCTCTGCTCTACTGACACCGTCCTCTGCCCTACTGACCAGGGGCATTGCTAGGTGGGAAAAAGACCAAGGGCTTCAGCCCGAAGTCCGAGCCCGGCATCGGGGGGGGGGTTTGTGGAGGGGGGGTAGGCTTACTTGATGGTTGCTGCCTGGCTCACCAGTGCCCATCAATGCTGACCACTAAACTGACCCACATCTACCATTACACTGGCCTACCTGACCCATACTGACCTACCTGACAATTACACCGACCTCCCTGACCATTACACTGACCTACCTGACCAGTACACTGACCTTCCTGACACACACTGACCTACCTGACCAGTACACTGACCTACCTGACACACACTGACCTACCTGACACACACTGACCATTACACTGACCTACCTGACCCACACTGACCATTACACTGACCTACTTGACCCATACTGACCTACCTGACCATTACACCGACCTACCTGACCATTACACTGACCTACCTGACCAGTACACTGACCTACCTGACACACACTGACCTACCTGACACACACTGACCTACCTGACACACACTGACCATTACACTCACCTACCTGACTTTTCCACATCATAATTCAGCTGTTCTCCTCCTGCAGCTTACCTAACCTAGTGTGCAGTGCGCCCATCCTATTCATGGACAGTCAGAGACAGGAGAGCTACCTGCCCATTTACAAAGAGCGAGCGCCAATCGGAGATCTCATAGTGCTCGGCGCGGCCGCATTGTAATTTCCCGCCTCCTGGAGCCTGCAGCGACTATGATGGACATCACACGTCCTGTTGGTCCCGGCATTGTACCAGTGTCACGTCCATCATAGGTCCTGCAGGCTCCAGGAGGCGGGACTTGTTATGACACTCGGCTGCGCTCGGAGTCGGATTGGTCCCCGCTGGCTGCCGCTGAGTGGCTGCTCGGGGCTCGGGGCTAATAATAGAATTATGAATGCCTGAGACCCGGGGCTTTTTGGGGTCCCACTCGGGGCTTTAGCCCCCCCTCAGCCCCCCCTCCCGACACCACTGAAATGCACCCCACACTTTTCATATTTAGTTGTAAAAAATGTTGAAAACCATTTATCATTTTCCTTCCCCTTCACAATTATGTGCCACTTTGTGTTGGCCTATTATATAAAATCCCAAAATAAAATACATTTACGTCTTTGGTCGTAATATGACAAAATGTTGAAAATTTTAGGGGGTATGAATACTTTTTTCAAGGCACTGTATGTGTTTATTTTAGGATGTATTTTTGCATTTTCTTTACCAAAAGGATCATTTTTATTTGTTTTTAATAGGTATAACCTGCTTTTAACCTGTATTCTGTGCCTTTATTTTTCTATTTGTCATAAAATACATTTGTCAAACTGTTGGTTGCATGAGAGGCATGTCTAATTTTCCTTTGTTTTTCCTACATTTGAATTTGCATGGTA
This sequence comes from Lithobates septentrionalis, assembly GCA_037952835.1. Taxonomy (NCBI): domain Eukaryota; kingdom Metazoa; phylum Chordata; class Amphibia; order Anura; family Ranidae; genus Lithobates; species Lithobates septentrionalis. Next base: position 45,128 of record JBBDGP010003851.1, read on the forward strand.
GCTCTGTGAAGGAGACATTTAGACATGTAGATAATAATGTATGACAGGCAAGTTATAATAATAGGGAAGGAAGATGATCATATAACAGACAGGTTATAATAGTACAGGCATAGGTGTGCGCAGCCTATTGCACTAGGGTGTGCACCCCAAAGCTCAAAAACCCACTACCGATCACTCACGATGTTCATTCAGAAAGAGAAGGGGTCGGTAAAGTACTTATTTACCAGCCCCTTCTTCCACTCATCTTGAAACATCCCCTCAGCAACAGCCACTGGGAGGGGAGAGGAGGGAAGCCTGCGGTGCTGCGGGGGGAAGGGGGAAGGGAACCAGGGCAGTAGGGGGGATCTGTGCTGCACCAGGTGATTAGGGTGTGCCTGGGCACACCTGGCACACCCTGTGCGCACGCCTATGAGTACAGGAATATAAGAATGTAATACAGGCCGGGTCTAATAAACGAGTAGGAATATAAAATTGTACCACAGGCAGGTGATACACTGAGCAAAATTATAAATGCAACACTTTTGTGTTTGCCCCTATTTATCAGGAGCTGAACTCAAAGATCTACGACTTTTTCTATGTACACAAAAGACCGATTTCTCTCAAATATTCTTCACAAATCTAAAATCTGTGTTAGTGAGCACTTCTCTTTTGCCAAGAATCCCAAGATAATCCGTCCACCTCACAGGTGTGGCATACCAAGATGCTGATTAGACAGCATGATTATTGCAGAGGTGTGCCTTAGGCTGGCCACAGTAAAAGGCCGCTCCAAAATGTGCAGTTTTATCACACAGCAAAAGGCCACAGGTGTCGCAAGTTTTGAGGGAAAGTGCAATTGGCATGCTGACTGCAGGAATGTCCACCGGAGCTGTTGCCCTTGAATTGAATGTTCATTTCTCTACCATAAGCCGTCTCCAAAGGCGTTTTAAGAGAATTATGGCAGTGCATCCAACCGGCCTCACGACCAAAGACCACATGTAACCACACCAGCCCAGGACCTCCACATCCAGCATCTTCACCTCCAAGATCGTCTGAGACCAGCCACCCGCACAGCTGCTGCAACAATTGGTTTGCATAACTGAAGAATTTCTGCACAAACTGTCAGAAGCCGTCTCAGGGAAGCTCATCTGCGTGCTGTACTGCTGCTCATCTCATCCTGCCAATATCCAGCAACTTCGCACAGCCATTGAAGAGGAATGGACCAACATTCCACAGGCCACAATCAACAACCCGATCAACTCTATGCGGAGGAGATGTGCTTCATTGTGTGATGCAAATGGTGGTCACACCAGATACTGACTGGTTGTCGGACCCCCTGGACCCCCCCCCCCCCAATACAGTAAAACTGCACATTTTAGAGCGGCCTTTTATTGTGGCCAGCCTAAGGCACACCTGTGCAATAATTATGCTGTCTAATCAGTAGGGGTGCTGAAATTAATCACTGCATCAATGCATCGCGATTCGGGTGTCCCGATGCAGCATCGATGCATGCAACCGTAAAAATCGATTGCCGGTGACGTTCCCTCCCGGGAGAGCGCTCCGAGCGTATCCTCTGTTGTGTACAATCCGTGCCGCTCATGTGACTGCCGGCCCGCCTCTCTCCTCTCACTTCCAGCTCTCCTCTCACGTCTCTCCTGACGTCAGCAGAGAATTCTCAGCCCCGCCCGCTGACTGTCACTATCAAATCAGAAAAGAGGCGGGGCTGAGAATTCCCCGCTGACGTCAAGAGAGACGTGAGGCGCGAGAGCAGAGAGTACGGGCAGGGCAATCACATCAGGGGTGCCTATGCTCGTGGCCGACGGTTGAGATGACTGCCGGCCACGAGCGATCGCGGGCACGAGAGACAGAACAGGGACGTGTGTGTGTAAACACACAAATCCCTGTTCTGTGAGGCGAGACAGATCGTGAGTTCCTAATAGCTAGGAACCACGATCTGCCATTTCCTCTAGGTCAGTCCCCTCCCCCCACAATTAGAAATACACCCAGGGAACACAATTAACCCCTTGATCGCCCCCTAGTGTTAACACCTTCCCTGCCAGTGACATTTTTACAGTAATCAGTGCATTTTTTTTAGCTGTATAAATGCCAATGGTTCCAAAAATGTGTCCGATGTGCATGCCATAATGTCGCAGTCCCGATAAAAATCGCAGATCGCCGCCATTACTAGTAAAAAAAAAAATAATAATATTAATATTAAAAATGCCATAAATCTATCCCCTATTTTGTAGACGCTATAAATTTTGCGCAAACCAATCAATATACGCTTATTGCGATTTTTTTTTTTTTACCAAAAATATGTAGAAGAATAAATATCGGCCTAAACTGAGGAAAAATTTGCTTTTTTTTAGAAAAAAATGGGGATATTTATTATAGCAAAAAGTACAAAATATTGTGGGTTTTTTTCAAAATTGTCGCTCTTTTTTTGTTTATAGCGCAAAAAATAAAAACCGCACAGCCGATCAAATACCACCAAAGGAAAGCTCTATTTGTGGGGAAAAAAAGGATGTCAATTTTGTTTGGGTACAATGTCGCACGACCGCGCAATTGTCAGATAAAGAGACGCAGTGAGGAATTGCAAAAAATGGCCTGGTCATTCAGCAGCCAAATCTTCCGGGGCTGAAGTGGTGAAGGGATTGAGGTTATTTTTAATTCCATGCGGAGTCCCAGTCAATTTTTTGTTTATTAGAAGTCAGCAGCTAAAAAAAAAGTGCATCTTCTGACTTTTAATAAAAAGACACTCACCTGTCCCACAATCCAGCGACGTGGCCACCCAAACCCTCCCTTCTCCCCCGCCTGTCCACGGCGCTGGCAATACTACTGTGGGCTTGCGGCTTCACAGCCGGGTGCGCCTGTCTCACTGCGCTGTCCTGAATGGCCGGGCAATCTTCTTGGACCCGTGATGTGTCCCAGAAGATTGCAGGGAGGAAGGGCCGCCTAGGCGGCCCAAGCGGATGTGGGAGTTCGTCGGTAATCGCGATGCATTGCGGAATCGAATCGAATCGTTGACCAGATAATCGTCATCGAATCGGCAGGCAGGCTATAATAGTACAGGAAGCTAATAATGTAACACGGGCAGGAAACAATGTAACATGGACAGGTTTTAATAGTACAGGAAGATAATAACTTATCACAGGCAGGTTTTAATAGACCAGGAAGATAATAATGTACCACAGGCAGGTTATAATAGGGAAAGGAGATGATAATGTAACAGGCATGTTATAAAAGTGCAGGAATATAATAACAGAACACAGGCAGGTTATAATAATAGGGAAGGAAGGAAAAACAATTAAAATGAAGGTTATAATAGGTCAGGGACATAATATCATAACAGGGTATAAAAATAGAGAAGGAAGATAATGTAATGGGCAGGTTATAGTAGTACAGGAATGTAATAATGTAACACAAGCGGGTTATTGTAATTGGGCAGGAATTTAATAATGTATCAGACGGGTTTTAATAATAGTACAGAAATATAAGACAGGGTATAATAATATATACAATGATAATAATAATTAGAATGTATGATAATAATACAATATAGCACATGGGCCATTATAAGGCTACTTTCACACTGAGGTGGGCGCTGGCGGTAAAGCAGTGCTATATTTAGCGCCGCTTTACCGTCGTTTTAGCGGTGCTATTCGGCCGCTAGCGGGGTGGTTTTAACCCCGCTATTGGCCAAAAAAGGGTTAAAACCGCCCGCAAGGCAACGCTGCGGTGGCGGATTTGCAGCGCTTTAGGATCGGTGAATACACCGCTCCTTTAGCGCTGCAAAGATGCGGCTTGTGGGACTTTTTTGACTGCCCTGCAAGCGCACCGCTCCAGTGTGAAAGCCCTCGGGGCTTTCACATTGGAGAGAATTCAGCGGCTCTTTGCAGGCACTATTTTTAGCACTTTAGCACCTGCAAAGCGCCTCAGTGTGAAAGCAGCCTTAGGATAATAATAATACAATGTATCAGACAGGTTATAATAATAATAATAATAATAATAATAATAATACAATGTAACAGGCAGGTTATAATAATAATAATAATAATAATAATAATAATAATAATAATAATACAATGTATCAGACAGGTTATAATGATAATAATAATAATACAATGTAACAGGCAGGTTATAATAATAATAATGATAATAATATAATAATAATAATAATAATTAGTAGATATGTAATAATAATAATAATAATAATACAATGTATCAGGCAGGTTATAATAATAATAATAATAATAATAATAATAATAATACAATGTATCAGGCAGGTTATAATAATAATAATAATAATAATAATAATACAATGGAACAGGCAGGTTATAATAATAATAATAATAATAATAATAATAATACAATGTATCAGGCAGGTTATAATAATAATAATAATAATAATACAATGTGCCGGGCAGGTTATAATAATAATAATAATAATAATAATAATATTACAATGTATCGGGCAGGTTATAATAATAATATACAAATAATAATACAATGTATCAGACAGGTTATGATAATAATAATAATAATACAATGTACCAGGCAGGTTATAATAATAATAATAATAATAATAATAATAATAATAATAATAATACAATGTATCGGGCAGGTTATAATAATAATAATAATAATACAATGTATCGGACAGGTTATGATAATAATAATAATACAATGTATCGGGCAGGTTATAATAATAAGTATAATAATAATACAATGTATCGGCAGGTTATAATAATAATAATAATAATAATACAATGTATTGGGCAGGTTATAATAATAATAATAATCCAATGTATAGGGCAGGTAATAATAATAATAATAATAATAATAATGATAATAATCCAATGTATCGGGCAGGTAATAATAATAATAATAATAATAATACAATGTATTGGGCAGGTTATAATAATAATAATAATCCAATGTATCGGGCAGGTAATAATAATAATAATAATGATAATAATCCAATGTATCGGGCAGGTAATAATAATAATAATAATAATAATAATAATACGATGTATCGGGCAGGTTATAATAATAATAATAATAATAATAATCCAATGTATCGGGCAGGTTATAATAATAATAATAATAATGATAATAATACGATGTATCGGGCAGGTTATAATAATAATAATAATAATACAATGTATCGGGCAGGAAATAATAATAATAATAATACGATGTATCGGGCAGGAAATAATAATAATAATAATAATACGATGTATCGGGCAGGTAATAATAATAATAATAATAATAATAATACGATGTATCGGGCAGGTAATAATAATAATAATACGATGTATCGGGCAGGTAATAATAATAATAATAATAATAATAATACGATGTATCGGGCAGGTAATAATAATAATAATAATAATAATAATACGATGTATCGGGCAGGTAATAATAATAATAATACGATGTATCGGGCAGGTAATAATAATAATAATACGATGTATCGGGCAGGTAATAATAATAATAATACGATGTATCGGGCAGGTAATAATAATAATAATAATACGATGTATCGGGCAGGTAATAATAATAATAATACGATGTATCGGGCAGGAAATAATAATAATAATAATACGATGTATCGGGCAGGAAATAATAATAATAATAATAATACGATGTATCGGGCAGGTAATAATAATAATAATACGATGTATCGGGCAGGTAATAATAATAATAATAATAATAATACGATGTATCGGGCAGGTAATAATAATAATAATACGATGTATATCGGGCAGGTAATAATAATAATAATAATAATACGATGTATCGGGCAGGTAATAATAATAATAATAATAATACGATGTATCGGGCAGGTCACGCTCCGGGGCTCAGCGCTGGTATTGCCCAGTGAGGCTCGTTGGCTGCAGTACCGGCACTGTCCATGGGGATCGGGGGGTCGCTGTGGCAGCAGACAAAGCCCAGCAGACAGGGAGGAGGGGAGAACTCGCAGCACCTTGCTGGCTTTGCTCCTCACCTCCTCGCACCTGCCATGGGGCAGCATGGAGCCTGAGCCTTCCTGGAAGAGCAGAGCCCCCCCGGGACATGACACCGACCTAGAGGCGTCCTCCGGCAGGATGGCATCTAAGGAGAAGCTCTACGAACTGTGGCTGCTCTACTTTACCAAGGTAAGTGACTGTGGCCCCCGGGGCCCCCGCTGTGTACGCAGACGGGAGGTGTCTGACACCCCGGGTACAACACCTTCCCCCCTCCAGGAGGGGCTCCCCCACCATCACAGGGGGGTGTTGTCTGCAAGTTTCACCCCCTCCCCCCCCCCATGTACAGGAAGTGTTCAGGTGTCAGGGGGACTCAGGTGCTGCAGGTGGGAGCCCAGAATTGGGGGTACCCCCCTGCACCCCTCCTGATCGTTCTGTATTATCCTTACAACGTGCAGAGGGTGTGATATGTTCCATTGTATTGTACAGGTGGGGGCAGGATGGAGCTTGTCTGTCCTCTCATCTGTTCTAAGGGGAGCCCCCATATAGTGGGGGAGGGGGTGCAACAGAGTGGGGTGCTGTCTGAAGGTTTCAGGCCAGAGGAGCCCACCTATGTGTAGGGTGAGGGTAGGTGTCAGGCTGGCCCAGGTGCAGCAGGTGGAAGCCCAGAGTGGGTGCGGGGTGGGGGAGGTTTACCCCTGCACCCCTTATCGCTGGGTACTCCTGCACCCCTTATCGCTGGGTACCCATGCACCCCTCTTATTCTTCTATAGAATCCATACAAGGTACAGAAGCTGTGATACCAATGATAACGTCCAACTCTTTAGGGGGGTTCTGATCCAGAATGATATTTACTGATTGGACCCCAATTGGGGTATTTGGGGTCAGATTGTGCCCCTTCAGGCTGGCAGAGCAGTTGTGTTTGGTGGTCAGGATGGAGCTTGTCTTCCTTCTTATCTGCTCTCAGGTGGAGGGGGGCCCCTCCATGTCAGAGAAGTGGGGTGCTATCTCCAATATTTAGAGGAGAGGGTAGGTGGTCAGACAACCCAGTTGTGGCAGGTAACAGTCCAGAATGTGGGGGTACCCCCTGCACCCCTCCTTTATTCTTCTACAGGATCCATACAAATAACATAAGCTGTGATAGCAATGATAATGTCCAGTTTGGGGGGGGGATCCAGGGTGACCACACTTGTAAACTGTGCTATTTACTGATCTGCCCCCCCCCCCCCCCATCAGAGTATTTGGGGTCAGGTCATGCCTCTTTAGGCTGGCAAAGCAAGTGTACCCCCCCCGGTGTGTTGTGCGGGTGGAGTCAAGTTGGGGCTTGTCTGTGTTTTTTTTTTTTTTTTTTATCTGTTCCCAAGAAACCATTCAGCAATAGGGTGCTGCCTCCAAGTTTAAGACCAGCCCCCCCCCCCCCCCCGATGTACCTGTAGGTGGGTATGTGTCAGGCTGGCCCAGGTGTAGCAGCTGGGAGCCCAGATTGGGGGGGGGGGCTGAACCCCTCTGATTCTTGTAGGATCCATACAGAATCTGTGATAGGAATACTAATATCCACCTCCTAGGGGGGCATCAGCCGGATCCAGGGTGACCACATTGTATTAACAGATGTGACCCCATTGAAGTGTTTGGGATCAGGCCGTGCCCCTTTTATACTGGCAGGTGGAGTCAGGATGGAGCTTGTCTTGTCTGTCTTCTCATCTATTCTCAGGAGGGGGGCTCTCATGTTAGGGGGTGCAGCAGAGTGGGGGGGGGGGGTTGCTATCTCCAAGTTTCACACCAGGGAAAGCGGGTAGGTTGACAGGCTGGCCCAGGTTAGAGCAAAAAGTGGGGTACCCCCCTGCACCCCTCCTCCATTCTTCTACAGGATCCATACAAAGTCTGTGATAGCAATGAGAACGTCCAGTTTTGGGGGATCCAGAGTGACCGCACTTGTAAACTGTGTACTATTTACTGATCTGCCCCCCCCTCCTATCGCCAGAGTATTTGGGGTCAAGTCATGCCCCTTTTAGACTGGCAAAGCAAGTGTACCCCCCCCCCCCCAGGTGTGTTGTGCAGGTGGAGTCAAGTTGGAGCTTGTCTGTCTTCTCATCTGTTCCTAAGAGACCCCCCAGTAGGGTGCTGGCTCCAAGTTTAGGACCAGGGGGGCCACCCGAAGTTATACATGTTGGTGGGTATGTGTCAGGCTGGCCCAGAATGTGGGGGAACCCCTGCACCCCTCTGATTCCTCTACAGGATCCTTTACAGAAGCTGTGATAGAAATACTAATATTCTCCTCTAGGGGGCATCAGCCTGATCCAGGGTGACCGCACTGTATATACAGATGTGACCCCATTGGAGTGTTTTGGGATCAGGCCGTGCCCCTTCTAGACTGGCAGGTGGAGTCAGGATGGAGCTTGTCTGTCTTCTCATCTGTTTCCAGGAACCCTTCCCCTGGTGTCAGTGGGAGAAATAGTGCCCCATCATTGGTGTCAGTGGGAGGAATAGTGCCCCATCGTTGGTGTCAGCGGGAGGAATAGTGCCCCATAGTTGGTGTCAGCGGGAGGAATAGTGCCCCATAGTTGGTGTCAGCGGGAGGAATAGTGCCCCATAGTTGGTGTCAGCGGGAGGAATAGTGCCCCATAGTTGGTGTCAGCGGGAGGAATAGTGCCCCATAGTTGGTGTCAGCGGGGGGGATTAGTGCCCCATCATTGGTGTCAGCGGGGGGGATTCGTGCCCCATCGTTGGTGTCAGCGGGGGGGATTCGTGCCCCATCGTTGGTGTCAGCGGGGGGGATTAGTGCCCCATCGTTGGTGTCAGCGGGGGGGATTAGTGCCCCATCGTTGGTGTCAGCGGGGGGGATTAGTGCCCCATCGTTGGTGTCAGCGGGGGGGGATTAGTGCCCCATCGTTGGTGTCAGCGGGGGGGATTAGTGCCCCATCGTTGGTGTCAGCGGGGGGGGATTAGTGCCCCATCGTTGGTGTCAGCGGGGGGGGATTAGTGCCCCATCGTTGGTGTCAGCGGGGGGGGATTAGTGCCCCATCGTTGGTGTCAGCGGGGGGGGATTAGTGCCCCATCGTTGGTGTCAGCGGGGGGGGATTAGTGCCCCATCGTTGGTGTCAGCGGGGGGGGGATTAGTGCCCCATCGTTGGTGTCAGCGGGGGGGGGATTAGTGCCCCATCGTTGGTGTCAGCGGGGGGGGATTAGTGCCCCATCGTTGGTGTCAGCGGGGGGGGATTAGTGCCCCATCGTTGGTGTCAGCGGGGGGGGATTAGTGCCCCATCGTTGGTGTCAGCGGGGGGGGATTAGTGCCCCATCGTTGGTGTCAGCGGGGGGGGATTAGTGCCCCATCGTTGGTGTCAGCGGGGGGGGATTAGTGCCCCATCGTTGGTGTCAGCAGGGGGGATTAGTGCCCCATCGTTGGTGTCAGCGGGAGGAATAGTGCCCCATCGTTGGTGTCAGCGGGGGGAAATAGTGTCCCAAGGGCCAGATAAGGGCAAGCATGGGGTCACAGTTTGGAGACCACTGCTCCTATTGGATCATTACTGATCCAGGGTGACCGCACTGTATTTACAGATGTGACCCCCATTGGAGTATTTGGGATCAGGCCGTGTTAGACTGGCAGGTGGAGTCGGGGTGGAGCTTGTGTTCTCAGGAGGGGGCCCCTCATGTCAGTGGGTGCAGCAGAGTGGGGAGGGAGGTGCCATCTCCAAGCTTTACACTAGGGGGGGCCACCCATGTGCAGGAAGTGGGTAGGTGGGCAGATATCAGGCTGGCCCAGGAACAGAGCCTGCACCTGTGCTTCCTAATATGACCTCTGTTGGGGTATTTGGGTTCAGGTGTTGCCCCTTCAGACTGGCAAAGTAGCCCAGCCCCCCCCCCCCCAGGTTGTATTGCATTGGATTGTGTTGTGGAGTAGGGATGGATACATACGCCCCGTTGCGCCCCCCCCCCCCCCCCCCCCCCCATGTAGTCTGACATTTTGTCTGATGGAGGGAACTTTTGTGTCACATTTTTTGTTTCCAGCAGAAGTTTGACAGCTAAAAATATCCCCCGCAGTTCTGTGACAGGATATAGGGCTCTTATCAGCCTGTGGGTGCGATGCCGGCCCAGCTGTGCTGTCACATGGGAGGAGAAGTCATCACCCCTCCTGTGTGTGTGACCTGCACCCGGCGCAATGTGAAAATATTGATACAAAGAGTTCTCTCTGCTTCCTGTAACTGTGATAAATGCCGGACGTCGTCTACAGCCAGAAAATCTCTTCATATCTCATTGCAGCGAGCGCACCATGGCACTGCAAGGGTTAAATGCTTGTCTAGTATCGGGGTGTAAGCTCTTGGGTCCGGCCGGTTCCTTCCATCCATGAGAACGGTCCAGCGTCTCTCTCTCTCTCTCTCTAAGGCGCTCTCTCCTGTGGTGGAATGTTTGCCTCTTCCATGCACAATAGCCCTGCGCTGCAAATGATGATGCTGATAATAATATTGCAAGGATGTATAAATATGTAATTATTAATATTTAAATACATATGTGTACTTTCTTGCAGGGTGAAATATCTAGCAATAATATTATAATAATATAATAATAATAATAATTTATTAATATAGCTAGATATTCCACCCTGCAAGAATGTACACATGTATTTAAATATTAATAATTACATATTTATACATCCTTGCAGGGTGGAACATCCAGCTCTGAGAATAAGAAAAATTTTTACTACTATATATTCTGTCCTGCATGGATGTACAAATATGTATATTATTGTAATTATTGCTTCCACTCTGCAAGAATATACAAACATGTAAGTACTAATAATAATGCATATTTGTATATTCTTGCAGGGTGGAAGTAATAATAATTATAATAATAATCTTCCCTGCAAGAATATACAAATATGCATTATTATTATTATTATTTACATATTTGTACATCATTGCAGGACAGAATATTTATTATTAATAATATTAATAATAATAATATTATTAATATATAGCACTAATAATAACGCTACGCTATATATTCTGTCCTTTAAGGATGTAGAAATATTTATTTTAATTATTACTTCCATTCTGCAATGATATACAATTATGCATTATTATTATTTTTATTATTATTATTAGTATAATAATAATTATTTGTATATCCTTGCAGAGTGGAAGCAATAATTACAATAATAAAATATACATATTTGTACATCCATGCAGAACAGAATATATAGTAATAATAATGTCCTGCATGGATGTACAAATATGTATATTATTGTAATAGGGTGGAAATAATAATAATATTCTACCCTGCAAGAATATACAAATATGCATTATTTATTATTCCTATTTACATATTTGTATATCATTGCAGAGTGGAAGTAAAAAATGTAATATTTGTACATCTTTGGAGGACAGATTATATAACGCTTATTATTTTTATTAATAATATCAGAGCTGGATGTTCCACCCTGCAAGAATCTACAAATATGTACTTATTAATATTTAAATACATGTGTACATTCTTGCAGGGTGGAGTATCTAGCTCTAAAATATTAATTAAAATAACAATTAATGAAATGAAAGTAAGTACACATGTGTATTCTTTATTATTAATATTATTTACATATTTGTACATTTATCATAATAATAATATTTACATATTTGTACATCTTAGCAAGGTGGAAACATTAGTAATTGCTATAATATAGAGCTAGTTATACCATACTACACGGTTGTGCAAATATGTATATATTATTTATTATTATTATAATTTATTATTATTATTATTAATAATAATAATAATAATAATAATAATAATAATATAATTATAATAATAATATTATTATCATCAGATCATATTGTTAGGGTTTTTTTTTTCCCCTCAAAAAAAAACAGTGTGAGGACCTGAGTCTGACCTGATATCAGCCTCTTGCAACAGCCTATAGAGCAGAGCTCAGACTGGGGGAAGGAATAGCAGCACAAGGGAGGCAGTCAGTTGTGCTCATGTGCTAACAAGGGCCATAAATTGGAGCATTCTATGCAGCAGAGAAAGAGATCAGGACTCGTTCCCTGCCAGGCGGGGCTGTGGCATAGCTGTGTAAATCTCAGGACTGGATGGACAGACATTCTTTGGCAGGTTATCTTGTATGTATTTCGTCAGTATATGAAGCTTGGAGTGCAGCTTCACACAGTTTTTTGTTTTTAGTGTGCCAAGAGGAACAGCCTAAAAAATGACAATATGTGCCAACCATGAACAAACTGCGTCCGGCGAGTTCGCAAGCCGACAATCGCCAACAAGGGAAACATAACAAGATAGTAAATGCTGTAGAAGTGCGTCTTCCATAGTTTCCATAGCACTGACCCGACCTCAGCACAACAGAACATGGAGCCGCTCCTGACCCTCCGTAAATCATTCATCGCTCCGGGTTTTGTTATTTTATGTTCTTGGTTTTGTTCATCGCCTTTTAGTTTAGGAATATTTTTCTATCAGTCAAAAACAGTGACATGGAATTCCAGCAAAATGAAAAAAAAAAATGGAAAGTTTTATATCTGAATAGTCGCGTAATTTTTCAGTTCATTTGTAAAAGATGTACATTTCCCATAATCCCTTGCATACCATTTAAGATTGCTAGATGCTAAGGCTGCTACCCTGTTTCCCCGAAAATAAGACCTAGCGTGATTGTCAGTGATGGCTGCAATATAAGCCCCACCCCCCAAATAAGCCCTAGTTAAAGTCCTTGTGGGGCTTATTTTCAGGGAAACAGGGTAGGACTTATTTGGGGGGTAGGGCTTATATTGCAGCAATCACTGACAATCACGCTAGGTCTTATTTTCGGGGAAACAGGGTAACAGACTTCAGGATCCAGAAAGGGAGGCATACAGATTGTAAATTGCCCAGAAGAGGGTAGAGATTGGTGATGGTCAGATATAGTTCCATAAACGTGTGGGAGGTAAAACAAAGCAAAACTCAGGAGGCGGAGGCAGCTCCCGCGGAGGAGGAGGCGGAGGCAGCTCCCGCGGAGGAGGAGGCGGAGGCAGCTCCCGCGGAGGAGGAGGCGGAGGCAGCTCCCGCGGAGGAGGAGGCGGAGGCAGCTCCCGCGGAGGAGGAGGCGGAGGCAGCTCCCGCGGAGGAGGAGGCGGAGGCAGCTCCCGCGGAGGAGGAGGCGGAGGCAGCTCCCGCGGAGGAGGAGGCGGAGGCAGCTCCCGCGGAGGAGGAGGCGGAGGAGGAGGTGGCAGCTCCCAAGGAGGAGAAGGCAGGGGAGGTGAAGGAGGAGGTGGCAGCTCCCGAGGAGAAGGCAGGGGAGGTGAAGGAGGAGACAGCTCCCGAGGAGGAGAAGGCAGGGGAGGTGAAGGAGGCGGAGGCAGCTCCCGAGGAGGAGAAGGCAGGGGGGTGAAGGAGGAGGCAGCTCCCAAGGAGGAGAAGGCAGGGAGGTGAAGGAGGAGGAGGCAGCTCCCAAGGAGGAGAAGGCAGGGAGGTGAAGGAGGCGGAGGCAGCTCCCGAGGAGAAGGCAGGGAGGTGAAGGAGGCGGAGGCAGCTCCCGAGGAGAAGGCAGGGAGGTGAAGGAGGCGGAGGCAGCTCCCGAGGAGAAGGCAGGGAGGTGAAGGAGGCGGAGGCAGCTCCCGAGGAGAAGGCAGGGAGGTGAAGGAGGCGGAGGCAGCTCCCGAGGAGAAGGCAGGGAGGTGAAGGAGGCGGAGGCAGCTCCCGAGGAGAAGGCAGGGAGGTGAAGGAGGCGGAGGCAGCTCCCGAGGAGGTGAAGGAGGCAGCTCCCGAGGAGGAGAAGGCAGGGAGGTGAAGGAGGAGGCAGCTCCCGCGGAGGAGAAGGCAGGGAGGTGAAGGAGGAGGCAGCTCCCGCGGAGGAGAAGGCAGGGGTGGTGAAGGAGGTGGCAGCTCCCGAGGAGGAGGAGGAGGCAAGGAGGTGAAGGAGGAGGTGGCAGCTCCCGAGGAGGAGAAGGCAGGGAGGTGAAGAAGGCAGCTCCCAAGGAGGAGAAGGCAGGGAGGTGAAGGAGGAGGCAGCTCCCAAGGAGGAGAAGGCAGGGAGGTGAAGGAGGAGGCAGCTCCCGTGGAGGAGAAGGCAGGGGAGGTGAAGGAGGAGGCAGCTCCCGTGGAGGAGAAGGCAGGAGGGGAAGGAGGTGGCGGCTCCGGAGGAGGAGAAGGCAGGGAGGATGAAGGAGGAGGCAGCTCCCGTGGAGGAGGAGGCAAGGAGGTAAGGAGGTGGTGGCAGCTCCCGAGGAGAAGGCAGGGAGGTGAAGAAGGCGGCTCCCGAGGAGGAGAAGGCAGGGGAGGTGAAGGATGAGGCAGCTGCCAAGGAGGAGAAGGCAGGGGAGGTGAAGGAGGAGAAGGCAGGGGAGGTGAAGGAGGAGAAGGCAGGGGAGGTGAAGGAGGAGAAGGCAGGGGAGGTGAAGGAGGAGAAGGCAGGGGAGGTGAAGGAGGAGAAGGCAGGGGAGGTGAAGGAGGAGAAGGCAGGGGAGGTGAAGGAGGAGAAGGCAGGGGAGGTGAAGGAGGAGAAGGCAGGGGAGGTGAAGGAGGAGAAGGCAGGGGAGGTGAAGGAGGAGAAGGCAGGGGAGGTGAAGTAAGAGGCAGCTCCCGAGGAGGTGAAGAAAGAGGCAGCTCCCGAGGAGGTGAAGAAAGAGGCAGCTCCCGAGGAGGTGAAGGAGGAGGCAGCTCCCGAGGAGGTGAAGGAGGAGGCAGCTCCCGAGGAGGTGAAGGAGGAGGCAGCTCCCGAGGAGGTGAAGGAGGAGGCAGCTCCCGAGGAGGTGAAGGAGGAGGCAGCTCCCGAGGAGGTGAAGGAGGAGGCAGCTCCCGAGGAGGTGAAGGAGGAGGCAGCTCCCGAGGAGGTGAAGGAGGAGGCAGCTCCCGAGGAGGTGAAGGAGGAGGCAGCTCCCGAGGAGGTGAAGGAGGAGGCAGCTCCCGAGGAGGTGAAGGAGGAGGCAGCTCCCGAGGAGGTGAAGGAGGAGGCAGCTCCCGAGGAGGTGAAGGAGGAGGCAGCTCCCGAGGAGGTGAAGGAGGAGGCAGCTCCCGAGGAGGTGAAGGAGGAGGCAGCTCCCGAGGAGGAGAAGGCAGGGAGGTGGAGGAGGCAGCCCCCGAGGAGGAGAAGGCAGGGAGGTGAAGGAGGCGGAGGCAGCCCCCGAGGAGGAGAAGGCAGGGAGGGGAAGGAGGCGGAGGCAGCCCCCGAGGAGGAGAAGGCAGGGAGGTGAAGGAGGCGGAGGCAGCCCCCGAGGAGGAGAAGGCAGGGAGGTGAAGGAGGCGGAGGCAGCCCCCGAGGAGGAGAAGGCAGGGAGGTGAAGGAGGCGGAGGCAGCCCCCGAGGAGGAGAAGGCAGGGAGGTGAGGGGGACGGAGGCAGTTCCCGAGGAGGAGAAGGCAGGAAGGTGAAGGAGGCGGAGGCAGCTCCCGAGGAGGAGGCGACTGCTCTTGAGTAAATTGAGAAGAGGTATAAGCTCCTGAGAAGAGGAGAGTAAGCAGGAGACAGTAGAACATACTGTAATGGTATATCTAACCACTTGAGAAATATGAGGCTGATGCAGAGAACATGCAGCAGGACTAGTTATTATAGGTATTTGTATAGCGCTGTCTATTTTCGCAGCACTTTACATATATTATACATGCAGATCAGGCCCTGCCCTCAAGGAGCTTACAATCTAAGGACTCTAACTCACATCTATACACACATACCGGGCTAATTTAGACAATTAACCTACCAGCATGTCTTTGGAATGTGGGACAAAAGCCTGAGGCTAATAGATATATACGTAGTACGCGTGTGTCATCGCCATTGTACCCAGAAAATATACCTTATTACTGTGCCACAAGTGACTGTTTTTATTTTTTTATTTTTTTTCTGCGGCACTGCCTAACTCTGACAATGGCTGAGGAGGTCACCACCAGAATTACAGTATATAGATAATGTCTTATGGGAGATCACTCTTCGCAACAATTTATCTCTGGGGCAGAGTACTGGAATGAGCATTCCAGTGCTTGTCTGTGGGACAAGCCTTTCATCCTCAGGACCCTGGGATTCTGTTCCAGGACAGTCCTACAGGATCAGAGATGAGAGAAGGGGGGCAATTGGAAGCTCCTGGAGAGAAGGCAGAGTGGAGTAGCAAGCTGCTGAAGACAGCAAAGATCTCGTCATAGGATCACAGTACATGGAGGAGATCTACTTTTCTTTCCATATGTTGCATTGTCATTTCCCCAGACAACTGTTATGTTCTGTCATCCCTTTATCGGTGTATGACTGGTAAACCAATGTTAAGGAGCATTCTTCTCACTGATCACCAATGTAGGGAACATTCTTCTCACTGATCACCAATGTAAGGAACATTCTTCCCACTGATCACCAATGTAAGGAACATTCTTCTCACTGATCACCAATGTAAGGAACATTCTTCTCACTGATCACCAATGTAAGGAACATTCTTCTCACTGATCACCAATGTAAGGAACATTCTTCCCACTGACCACCAATGTAAGGAACATTCTTCTCACTGATCACCAATGTAAGGAACATTCTTCTCACTGATCACCAATGTAAGGAACATTCTTCTCACTGATCACCAATGTAAGGAACATTCTTCTCACTGATCACCAATGTAAGGAACATTCTTCTCACTGATCACCAATGTAAGGAACATTCTTCTCACTGATCACCAATGTAAGGAACATTCTTCCAGCTGATCACCAATGTAAGGAACATTCTTCCCACTGATCACCAATGTAAGGAACATTCTTCTCACTGATCACCAATGTAAGGAACATTCTTCTCACTGATCACCAATGTAAGGAACATTCTTCTCACTGATCACCAATGTAAGGAACATTCTTCTCACTGATCACCAATGTAAGGAACATTCTTCTCACTGATCACCAATGTAAGGAACATTCTTCTCACTGATCACCAATGTAAGGAACATTCTTCTCACTGATCACCAATGTAAGGAACATTCTTCTCACTGATCACCAATGTAAGGAACATTCTTCCCACTGATCACCAATGTAAGGAACATTCTTCCCACTGATCACCAATGTAAGGAACATTCTTCCAGCTGATCACCAATGTAAGGAACATTCTTCCCACTGATCACCAATGTAAGGAACATTCTTCCCACTGATCACCAATGTAAGGAACATTCTTCCCACTGATCACCAATGTAAGGGACATTCTTCCAGCTGATCACCAATGTAAGGAACATTCTTCCCACTGATCACCAATGTAAGGGACATTCTTCCCACTGATCACCAATGTAAGGGACATTCTTCTCACTGATCACCAATGTAAGGAACATTCTTCTCACTGATCACCAATGTAAGGAACATTCTTCTCACTGATCACCAATGTAAGGAACATTCTTCTCACTGATCACCAATGTAAGGAACATTCTTCTCACTGATCACCAATGTAAGGGACATTCTTCCCACTGATCACCAATGTAAGGGACATTCTTCCCACTGATCACCAATGTAAGGGACATTCTTCTCACTGATCACCAATGTAAGGAACATTCTTCTCACTGATCACCAATGTAAGGGACATTCTTCTCACTGATCACCAATGTAAGGAACATTCTTCCCACTGATCACCAATGTAAGGAGCATTCCTCCCACTGATCACCAATGTAAGGAACATTCTTCCCACTGATCACCAATGTAAGGAGCATTCCTCCCACTGATCACCAATGTAAGGAACATTCTTCCCACTGATCACCAATGTAAGGAACGTTCTTCCCACTGATCACCAATGTAAGGAACGTTCTTCCCACTGATCACCAATGTAAGGAACGTTCTTCCCACTGATCACCAATGTAAGGAACATTCTTCCCACTGATCACCAATGTAAGGAACATTCTTCTCACTGATCACCAATGTAAGGAACATTCTTCTCACTGATCACCAATGTAAGGGACATTCTTCTCACTGATCACCAATGTAAGGAACATTCTTCCCACTGATCACCAATGTAAGGAACGTTCTTCCCACTGATCACCAATGTAAGGAACATTCTTCCCACTGATCACCAATGTAAGGAACATTCTTCCCACTGATCACCAATGTAAGGAACATTCTTCTCACTGATCACCAATGTAAGGAACATTCTTCTCACTGATCACCAATGTAAGGAACGTTCTTCCCACTGATCACCAATGTAAGGAACATTCTTCTCACTGATCACCAATGTAAGGAACATTCTTCTCACTGATCACCAATGTAAGGAGCATTCCTCCCACTGATCACCAATGTAAGGAACATTCTTCCAGCTGATCACCAATGTAAGGAACATTCTTCCCACTGATCACCAATGTAAGGAACATTCTTCCCACTGATCACCAATGTAAGGAACATTCTTCCCACTGATCACCAATGTAAGGAACATTCTTCCCACTGATCACCAATGTAAGGAACATTCTTCCTACTGATCACCAATTATTCGGTTTTTGCGGGGGTTCCTCAGCGGTAAAAAGGTTAAGTCTGGTTAGGATATAAAATACAGCCCTGAAAATACAGAACAGCAAACATTTCAAAGTCAACTCGCAGACTTCTTTCTGGTAAACTTCATAAAATGTTTTATGTGCTGAGAATTTATGAGCGTTCGGAGTATTATCTGTGATAGTTTGTCCTCCTTTTGTATTTTAGGTGTTTGGTCCCCTCCCCCGTCCTCCCATTGTTCTGTCAGGCCGGGTTTGCCGATTGCTCGGTTAGCTCTACAGAATAGGAACTGGATAAGATAAAGAGTTTCCTTTCAGAGCGGCTGGTATTCGGGGGCCTGTGCAGGCAGGCTGCTGTGGGTTGGCGGGGAGGGTCAGGCCGCGGCCATTATTCCTGACAAGTTCTATTTGCATGTCAGCTTTGTGTACAATGCGGCCGCGCCGATGTTTGTTTTTCCTCCTCGGCGCGTCGCCTTCTGCTGTTTGATTCCAGTCCTCTGCGATGGCGCCGGGCGTTTTTATATCCAACAGAATCCACAGCATTTTGATGGGTTCTGGTGAAGTTTTTATTCAGTTATAGGTGGACCTGCGATATGAATTTGTGGGATCCGAGTCCCAGCCCTGCCCACCTGCTAGGAGGTTGGTTGCATCACGATCGATTTGGGCCTTGATCGTTTTATCCATTTGGGGGACAGTGCTGCTTCAGAGGCTCGCTTCACCTGCTGCATGACGCAAAATAAAACCTCCAATGGGGAAGCTGTTGGGAGTCCCTAAGGCGTTTTGTGAATGCGCGCTTTTGCTCATTTTTACGCTACTCGCATAGGACAGTCTGTTCATTTCGATGGGCTGCCCTGCATGCGCAGAAGTAGCTAACATTACTTTTTTTAGGTGTCAAGCGTCGAACATTTTTTTTAAACTACGCGATTTCACCCATTTGTCACGCTTTTTGATGTCTGCACAAAATGCACCTGCTTGCTACTTTTTCGGTGCCATTAAAAATAACAAACCTGTCATACTTGCCTGCTCTGTGTAACGGTTTTGCACAGAGCAGACCCAATGCCCCTCTTCTCTGGTCCCTCAACGGCGCTTCTGGCTCCTGCTGAGAGCCCCCCCACAGCAAGCAGCTTGAGCCACTGCTCTGCGTGTCCATTCACATATGGAGCATGGCTTGGCCCCAGTCCTCTCTCTCTCTCTCTCTCTCTCTCTCTCTCTCTCTCTCTCTCTCTCTCTCTCTCTCTCTCTCTCTCTCTCTCTCTCTCTCTCTCTCTCTCTCTCTCTCTCTCTCTCTCTCTCTCTCTCCCCTCTATTGGCTGTGATTGACAGTAGCGGGAGCCAATGGCTCCCGCTGCTGTCTCGGCCAAGGAGGAGGGAGAGAGAGACCTGGGAGAGCCATACAACTACTTTTTAACAATGAATTTTGAAAAGTAGGATGGAAGGAGCGCCTGGTGTCCAAAAGTATGGGAATTTTAAAAGGTTGAAAGGTATTTATTGGTAAGAATGACCAGTACATCAAATCCAACACGTTTTGGGGGCTTCTTCAGGGCTGTTGCATGCTATTTTAATGGGAAAAAGTTCCTAAAATATATATCTATCTTAGGAACTTTTTCCCATTGAAATAGCATGCAGCAACAGCCCTGAAGTCCCTGAAACATGTTGGATTTGATAGTTCTCTATATAGCAGGGATATGCAGTTAGCGGACCTCCAGCTGTTGCAGAACTACAAGTCCCATGAGGCATAGCAAGATTCTGACAGCCACAAGCATGACACTCAGAGGCATGATGGGACTTGTAGTTTTGCAACAGCTGGAGATAGATAGAGATAGATATCTGGCTTAGGAACTTTTTCCCATTGAAATAGTATGCAGCAACAGCCCTGAAGAAGCCCCCGAAATGTGTTGGATTCAATGTACTTGTCAATATTACAAATAAACACGCTTTTTTTTAAATTTTTTTTTTTTAACCTACTTTCAAATTCGCTTTATTTGGACACTGGGCGCTCCTTCCTACTCATTCCAAATTCATTGTTAATGGCACCTCAAATGCCGCAAGCAGATGCATTTTATTTTTCGCATATCAAAATGCATGAAAACTGGGTCAAAACGCATGGTTCAAAAGAATAAAAAATGTGAGAAGCTCAACACACGTGGAAACGACCATAATGCCTTATAATCACTTAAGATGTTTAATTTACACTCTTCCTTCTATTTCTGTGTGTGGATGAAAACACTGTAATTATTTCAATAAAAAAACATCTAAGTACTTTTTTCCGAATGGATATCCAGCTGTCACATGACCCAGCTCTCTCCCAGCCTGTGTGCAGGGTAATAAACATGTTACATGTTTGCCCCAGGACAACGTCATTTGTGATGAAACGCGTAGGGCGGAGCAACGTGCTGACGTCGCCACCTCTCTCGTGTCCCGACGGACGGGTTTGTTAGGTTGCGTGGTGGCCGACATGCCAAACTTAAGGTGGTTTTACTTACTGCTGTGAGTGTTTATTATTTTATTACTTAATAAACCCACCAAGGATTTTGTGCTATGTGGAGCCTTTGATCTCTTTTTGGTGACCAACTCCTATGAAACTCACTGAGTGATATCGGAAGTGTGGAGAAGCCATGGGATGTGGAGAAAGGCCCCGGCTGGGTTTTAAGCCACAGACGTACACCAACCCCCTATAATAAGGGGGCTACAGGAGCTGGAAAGCAGTTTCTACAGCTGGTGGTGGATTCACTGCGGTTTTTGGTGATGGATGATGATCACTTTCAAAATAAAAACAGCCTTTGGAATACAGAGTATAAATAAATATCAATAAACTGTTCTAAATCATTATACAAATATATATTTGAGATCAAATCTTTATTATTTATTGACGATAAGATTGTGTGAGCGAATTTCGGCCATTTACATGCGATGTCACTCCCCTCCAGCCTGTGTCTTAGAATAAGAGGGAGGTAAAGCCTCCATCAATCTACATGTAATATCCCGCCCTCATTGTGTTTAGCTGGTTAGTGAGCATGGAGGAGGAGGGCGGGCATGGGCTGTCATTTACCACTGTGTATACTCCCCACATGTGTGACTTTATAGTCACATGGGCTGCTCAGATGTGATAGGGAGGATATGCTCAGCATAGAAACTCACTGAAAACTGAGCATGTGCAGAACTGTCACCACTGCTCTGCAAAATCCCTAGCTGAATTGGGGACATGGATAGTCGCAGGAGATAGGGAGCAGCAGGATCAACCAGGTTTTTAAAATTTTTTTTTTTTTTTTTTTTTTTTTTTGTTTTACAGAAAATAAATCTCAAACAAGCCAACAAATGGCATGGCACGGTTTTGCGTGCATTCCTGGAACGCTCAGGTGTGACTCATAAGATTTCGACCGAAAATCTGTATTTTGGTTGGATTTCAGCTTTGTGCCCCGTTTTTTACATACTGTAAGCTTGAAATCGCGGGAGAACGCGCCATGTTAGTTTGGGTGCCATTATCATCTTCTTCTCCTCTGTCTCTCTTTCTTCTCCTCTGTCTCTCTTTCTTCTCCTCTGTCTCTCTTTCTTCTCCTCTGTCTCTCTTTCTTCTCCTCTGTCTCTTCTGTCTTTCGGGACTCAATTGGTGGCATCTTTTTTTATTTTATTTTATTCAGCAGTCCTTTTGAATTGGCAAAAGGACTGCTCTGGTGCAGCAAATGAGCGCTGTCACCCTGGGACAGGAAGTGTATTACTGGCAGGATCACCAGGTGAAAATTAAGAGGGGGGGGGAGCCTAAGTATAAAAATGAATGCAGCCGCCACATCTAGAGATTTCTAAGCTGCGATATACTGTATATGACATTTGTTATGCATGTCGATGGTGTTACGCCACAATGATGTTACGCCGCGCATTAACTTGTGTTGTGTTAGGACAGCGCATTCATTTAAATCTGCTGCCTAATGTACCAATAAAGGAACAAGAAGCTTCTTGGCTTGACAAGGGGGGGCGGCTCCCAATGCAGTGAAAAACATAGCCACGCCCCCTAGACATGTTGACGTCATTGCCGGATGTGAGCTGAAAGCGTCACAAGGGGGAGCTGATCTTACCCGACGCCTGCAGCACTGTCCCCGGAAGCTGCTGATCTATTTTGAGATGTTTTGCGCTTCAGCCCCGCCAGCTGAGCAGGGGTTCCCTCCAGCAACTTCCCTGCGCAGCTCTGCAGTTTCCAATCGCTTTCCTGCTGATATCTGCATACCGTGGTTCCTCCACAGATAGAGGACTTTCACTTGGCAGATAATAAGCCTTACATCTTAACGCAGTGAGTGCAATTTTGTTTAACCCTTTCTTTTAGTAAATTATCTACACTTAGATGGTGGCGCCCTCTTCTGTTTACAGTGGATATAAACAGTCCTGTTAAAATGTCATATTCCTGTGATGTAGAAAAAATGAGACAAAGATAAATCATTTCAGAACTTTATTTTCACCCTTTTTTTTTTTTTTTTTCTTTTATGTGACCCCTTTCACACTGGGGCGCTTTTCAGGCGTTTTAGCGCTAAAAATAGCACCTTAAAAGTGCCTCTCAAGCCACCCCAGTGTGAGAGTCCGAGTGCTTTTACACTGGGGCTTTGCGCTTGCAGGATGGGAAAAAAAGTCCTATAAGTGGCATCTTTGGGGCGGTGCGGGAGCGCTGTATACACCACTCCTAAACTGACCCTGCCATTGAAATCAATGGCCGGCACTGCCAAAGCGCTTCAGCAGTGGCGCTTTGCGGGCGCTTTTAACTCTTTATTTGTCTGCTAGCGGGGGCTAAAAGCACCCCGCTAACGGCCGAAAAAAGCACCCCTATAACAGCGGTGAAGTGCTGCTGAGACTAGTGGCGGATTACTGCTAAAGCCCCCCCTGCCCCAGTGTGAAAGTCGGGTTGGGGGGGGAAGGGTCAAAGTAAAAATAAAAAAAATAAAATAATGGGGTTGCATAAGTGTGCACACCCTCCTATAACCGGGGATGTGGCTGTGTTCAGAATTGAGCAATCGCATTCGAACTCATGTTAAATAGGCGTCAGTACACACCGGACATCATTTAAAGTGCCTCTGATTAACCCCAAATAAAGTTCAGCTGTTCTAGTAGGTCTTTCCTGACATTTTTAGTTGCATCCTACAGCAAAGGCCATGGTCCTCAGAGAACTTCCAAAGCATCAGAGGGATCTCATTGTTAGAAGGTATCAGTCAGTAGAAGGGTCCAAAACAATTTCCAAGGCGTTAGATATACCATGGAACACCGTGAAGACCGTCGTTATCAAGTGGAGAAAATCTGGCACAACAGTGACCTTACCAAGAACTGGACGTCCCTCCAAAGTTGATGAAAAGACGAGAAGAAAACTGGTCAGGGAGGCTGCCAAGAGGCCTACAGCAACATTAAAGGAGCTGCAGGAATATCTGGCATGTACCGGCTGTGTGGTGACCACAATCTCCCGTATTCTTCATATGTCCGGGCTACGGGGTAGAGTGGCAAAATGTAAGCCTTTTCTTACCAAGAAAAACATCCAAACCCGGCTACATTTTGCAAAAACACATCTGAAGTCTCCCGAAAAGCATGTGGGAAAACGTGTTCTGGTCTGATGAATATACACGTGTGCCTATAAAGTCCATGTTTCTACTCGAATTCTTTCCTGATGAAACCAAGGTTGAACTTTTTGGCCGTAATTCCAAAAGATATGTTTGGCACAAAAACAACACTGCACATCACCAGAAGTACACCATACCCACCGTGAAGCATGGTGGTGGCAGCATCCTGCTTTGGGGCTGTTTTTTCTTCAGCTGGAACAGGGGCCTTAGTCAAGGTAGAGGAAATTATGAACAGTTCCAAATACAAGTCAATATTGGCACAAAACCTTCGGGCTTCTGCTAGAAAGCTGAACATGAAGAGGAACTTCATCTTTCAGCATGACAACGACCCAAAACCTACATCCAAATCAACAAAGGAATGGCTTCACCAGAAGAAGATTAAAGGAGATAAGTTTTGGAATGGCCAGGTCCCATCTGTGGAGTGATCTGAGAGGGCGTGCACAGAGATGTCCTCATAATCCTGACAGATTTGAAGCGTTTTTGCCAATTGACTAAGGCCCAGCGGAGCAAAAACAGCCCAAAGCAGGATGTGCCATGCTGATGGACTCATCCCCAAACAGGCTGAGTGCTGTAATAAAAATCAAAAGGTGGTTCAACCAAGTATTAGAGTAAGGGTGTGCAGACTTATGCAACCAGATTAGTTTATTTTTTTATTTTTACTTCCCTCCACCTAAAAAGATTTCAGTTTGTTTTTCATTTTGTACAGTTTATAGGTCACAGTAAGAATATATTTCACCAAAAGTGGACTAAAGTGTTGCCACCATCCCATACATAATAATATATGTGAGAAGGGGCCTCCCAAAGAGGATTGGGACTTTAAAGGGAACTGAGTATCGGTACAAGACTAATGATTTGTTTTATAATAAAACGTAATTTATTAAATATTGTAAAAAGCCAAAATCTGCATAAACATTGCAATTGACTATGTAAGAACAATATCAAATACTACAATAGATACAAAATTACATTGGTCTCATCTCCCAAGTAGAAAATATGCCCGACGCGTTTCAGGATCTTGTCCTTTCTTCAGGGGCGGTCCCTTGTGGAGAACAATGTACATCTATAATAAAAACATACATTAACGCTGAGAGACATATATACAAGGTGCATGCAGTGAGCACCCTTAGAGCCCTTGCACACTGGGGCGGGGGGCGGCGTCGGCGGTAAAACGCCGCTATTATCAGCGGCGTTTTACCGCCGGTATGCGGCCGCTAGCGGGGCGGTTTTACCCCCCGCTAGCGGCCGAGAAGGGGTTAAATACCACCGCAAAGCGCCTCTGCAGAGGCGCATTGCCAGCGGTATAGCCGCGCCGTCCCATTGATTTCAATGGGCAGGAGCGGTAAAGGAGAGGTATACACACCGCTCCTTCACCGCTCCGAAGATGCGGCTAGCAGGACTTTTTTTACCGTCCTGCCAGCGCATCGCTCCAGTGTGCAAGCCCTCGGGGCTTTCACACTGGAATGCAAGGAGCGGCACTTTCGGGTCGGTTTGCAGGCGCTATTATTAGCGCAATAGCGCCTGCAAACCGCCCCAGTGTGCAAGGGCTCTTAACGATGCTCGCTGCATGTACCTTTTTTATATATGTCTCTCAGCGTTAATGTATGTTTTTATTATAGATGTACACTGTTCTCCAAGGGACCGCCCCTGAAGAAAGGACAAGATCCTGAAACGCGTCGGGATTTCATTTTTACTTGGGAGATAAAACCAATGTAATTTTGTACCTATTGTAGTGTTTGATATTCTCCTTACATAGTCAGTTGCAATGTTTATGCAGATTTTGGCTTTTTACAATATTTAATAAATTACGTTTTATTATAAAACAAATCATTGGTCCTGTACAGACACTCAGTTGCCCTTAAAGTCCCAATCCTCTTTGGGAGGCCCCTTCTCACATGGGTCACATTAAAGGTGGAAACCTGACATTTTACCAGGGGTATGTAGACTTTTTATATCCAATGTATGTGGTGCACTACACACCCCATGTCTGCTGGCAAAGTGCATCGGGGTGCTATTGAAGTAATTCCAGCCCCCACCTAACTATTCTTAGAAGTGCCCCCTCTCCTCCTGACACCTACGCTGACTAACCTGTGTAAGAAAGATGTATGTGCTTAACTATTTTTAAGCCAGTCCAGACTGGTCTTGTGATCCCCTGGGTCAGTCAGTGGCGGCTGCAGGGGAGAAGAGGGAGCACTACACATTGTCAGTTAAAATAATGCAGTGCTGTAGTGCAAAAAAATGGCCTGGTCAGGGAGGGGGGGTAAATCTGGTCAAGAGCAGTGGCGGCCCATCCATAGAGGGTGCACGGGCGCCGCCTTCCCTATCCGTGCACGTGTGTTTTTTTTTTTTTGTTTTTTTTTTTTTATTTATTTTTAGAAGCACCTGATTAGAGCCTGAGGCTCTAATAGGCTTAAAAAAAAGGGTGAGCTCGGAGCGCAGAGCATTGGCCTGCCTCTTGATTGGCGGGGAGGAACTTTAGTGTGATGATAGCGAAAATTAATTCGCTATGGGCTCACCTAGTTGTGTGACGATGGCAAATTAATTTTCGCTATCATCACACTAAAGTTCCTCAACGCCAATCGGGAGGCAGGCTTGTGAGACCTGTTTTCCCGATTTTAGCCAAAGCGTCAGGCGATCCTATTGGATGCCTAGCGATTTTGGCGGAAGACGCGCGACGGAGGAAGCTGGAGGAGCGGGCAAAACAGGCCTGCCACGGGAGCGGGTAAGAGTGCCAGGCCCGCGCACGGGGTGTGTGCTGTGCCACGTCGTGTGGGGGAGGGGGGGGGGGTATGTGAGTGTGAGTGTGTGTGCTCGTGTGTGCTGCCACCTCCCCCTAAAAGAAGAAGCCACCAGCCGCTGCTGGTTAAAAGAGCAGATGATCTACAGCGAGCGTTCGCTAGTCTCACCCCAGCTTTAAAGTTTTCGGATATTTCAGTTTTTCTTTATCTGTATTGAGCTCCATTCACACCTCCGGAAAAAATGAAAAAGGATTATAATAATATTTATATTAATGATTATAATATTATTATTATTAATAAAAATAATAATAATAATGATAATAATAATATTATTACCTATGAAATTCAAGACCAAGCGCTTGGTGTACCTATACTCATTTACACGCGTCAAGTTTTTAAAAAAAAAAAATTTTCCTGCAAAAAAACGCAACTGACCAGTGCACGATTTAAGCGCAGTTTTATTTATTTATTTATTTATTTAATTTTTTTTTAGCGCAGTTTTCATGCGTTTTGTGTAAATGTGAGCAGAATTTGTGTGTTTCTGGCGATGTGAACGGGGCCCTAGACGTCTCCTGTACTCTGGTAAGCAGACAGCTGTCCTGGGTCGCCCTCCTTCTCTCTGCAGGTAGTATGGCGGCCGTGTCACTCACACAGGGGGAATGCGAGTCATATCGCGTCTCAGGAGCTACCGATCGCCCGGCGGTGCTCCTTCGTGTAGGTACATGCCTGGAATGAGGAGGGGGGGGGGAGGGGGTTCTGAGCATTTACTGATATATAAATAACCTCCATTACTGATGACACTTTAATGATCTGTTATTACCGCCGTACCTTCCAAAATATGAGTGTATAAAAGTACTTCAGATCCACATATATATAGGAGACGGAACGTTCTTCATATACCGACGTATTCCTCTCTACAATGAGAGAATTCACCGCATTGTGTTCTGTTACAATGTTCTCTTACTATGTATATAATGTATACATTAGAGCTGCACGATTCTGGACAAAATGAGAATCACGTGTTTTTTTTTTTTTGCTTAGAATAAAAAGATCACGATTCTCGCGGAGTAAAATCTTTCACATCATATAAAAAAAAAAATTGGACTAACTTTACTGGTTAGTTTTTTTTTTTTTTTTTTTTTTTTAATTCATTAAATTGCATTTGAAAGACCCCTGCGCAAATACAGTGTGACATAAAATATTGCAACAACCACAATTTTATTCTCTAAGGCCTCTACTAAAAATTTTATATATATATATATATATATATATAATTTGGGGGTTCTAAGTAGGGCTGCAACTAACGATTATTTTCATAATCGATTAGTTGGTCGATTATTGTTTCGATTGATCGATTAATCGGTTAATAACCTTAAAAAAAGTGTGGTGTATAATTTAGTTAATATGTAAAGTTTTAAAAAAAAAAAAAAGCTATTTATTCTTAAATATCTCTATGCAGTGGTAAATATAAACAACCAACTATATGGTTAGGGAGCAAAATATTAAATCCACTGGGAGAATGACAGAAGAGATATACTGTATACACTATTAGAAGAGAAATACAGTTTTTTGGCCAATTTGTTGTTGGGCAGATTAAAAAATACAAATTGCTGCAAAAATGCATTACATGCTTTTCTGCAGCTTCTCCATTGAAGTATATTGAACCAAAAAAGCACCGTTTTGCGTAAAAAAAAAAAAAAAAAGTCCTTGACCGTTTCCAAATACGCAGCGGCTGAAAAAAAGCATAGATGTGAACGTGTCCCATAGAAGACAATGTTAAATGAACTGTAGTGTGTTTCTGCAAAAAGCACCAAAAAACACAAAGATGTGAACCAGGTCTAAGACGTTTAGTAACATAATGGGGTTAAAAAAAAAACTAAAATGAGCCCTTTATAGTACAAAAAAAGCAATTAATCGCTACTGTAGGGGTTCATTTTTTTACTGTAGAACTGTGAAAGTAATATTTACAGTAGCAATTATTTGCTCTTTTTGTACTATAAAGGGCTCATTTTATTATTTTTAACCCCATTATGTTACTGGCCGATTAATCGATTATGAAAATAGTAATCGATTACTTTCATAATCGATTAGTTGTCGATTAATCGATTAGTTGTTTCAGCCCTAGTTCTAAGTAATTTTTCTAGCAAAAAAAAAAAGATTTTAACTTGAAACCAACAAATGTCAGAAAAAGGTTTAGTGGTTAAACTTCCCTCATTTACACACCAAGGTGTATTCCTTCCATCTAATTGTTACAATGTTTATACTTAAGTTCTGCTGCTAAAGAATGTTGAGATTCTTGGCAGACTGCCCGTTTTTTTTTTTTTTTTTTTCCTTTCTTTTGACGGCTGTCGGCTTTAGCAGAGCAGAGAGAACTCTCTGCATAGAAAGAATTTGGGAAATGCTTTAAGATCGCAAGGGGGGGGGGGGGGGAAATCGCGATAACGATCGTGCAGCTCTAGTGTACATTTATCTCCAACTGCAGAAACCTCCAACATTTTTCCCCCGAAGAAGCAGCTTTAAAGTGATTGTAAAGTCTTATTTTAAAAAACAAAAAAAAAAACAACAAACATGTTCTACTTGCCGCCTCCTGTACAGTTTTATTTTTGCACAGAGCAGCCCCCCCGGATCCGCCTCTTCTCGGGTCCCTTGTCGCTGCTCCTGGCCCCTCCCTCCTTTAATGTGCCCACCACTGCAAGCACGTTTCTATGGGGGCACCCGAGCCGAGTCACAGCTCCGTGTATCCATTCAGGCACGGAGCCCCGCCCCCTCTCTCTCCCCTAATTGGCTAATTGACTTTTATTGACAGCCGTGGGTGCCAATGACGCCGCTGCTATTAGTCAAGCCAATCGAGAGGAGAGTCCTGGACGGCTAAGACTCTCGTGGACATCACTGGATTGAGATGGGGCTCAGGTAAGTAATTGGGGGGGGGGTGCTGGAGAGGGGGGGAGGCTGCTACACACAAGGCTTTTATCTTTAATGCATAGAACTCCTTTAATATCTGGGGGAACGCGGCCTCATCCCTCCACAACTATCAATTAGAAAACTGAACAACTAATCCAATATTCGATGTCATTAAGTAGTTCTACTATATGGAAGCTGATGAGGTTCAAAGACCTTCAGAGGTTTTTGCAGTTGGAGATACGTGTGTGTGCGCATGCGCGCACACTATATTACCAAAAGTATTGGGACGCCTGCCTTTACACGCACATGAACTTTAATGACATCCCAGTCTTAGTCCGTAGGGTTCAATATTGAGTTGGCTCCGCCCTTTGCAGCTATAACAGCCTCAACTCTTATGGGAAGGCTGTTCACAAGGTTTAGGAGGGTGTCTATGGGAATGTTTGACCATTTTTACAGAAGCGCATTTGTGAGGTCAGACACTGATGTTGGATGAGAAGGCCTGGCTCGCGGTCTCTGCTCTAATTCATGCCAAAGGTGTTCTTTCGGGGTCGAGGTCAGGACTCTGCGCAGGCCAGTCAAGTTCCTCCACAACAAACTCACTCATCCATGTCTTTATGGACCTTGGTTTGTGCACTGGTCCAAATCATTTGGTGGAGGGGGGATTATGGTGTGGGGGGAGGGGGATTATGGTGTGGGGGAGGGGGGATTATGGTGTGGGGTTGTTTTTCAGGGGTTGGGCTTGGCCCCTTAGTTCCATTAAAGGGAACTCTTAAGGAGTCAGCATACCAAGAGATTTAAGACTATTTCATGCTCCCAACTTTGTAGGAACAGTTTGGGGACGGCCCCTTCCTGTTCCAGCATGACTGCGCACCAGAGCACAAAGCAAGGTCCAGTATTTCACAAAAGTCAGTACACCCCTCACATTTCTGTAAATATTTTCTTCTATCTTTTCATGTGACAACACTGAAGAAATGACACTTGTCTACAATGTAAAGTAGTGAGTGTACAGCTTGTATAACAGTGTATATTTGCTGTCCCCTCAAAATAAAGCGCTGGCAACAAAAGTGAGTGCACCCCTAAGTGTTTTATGTGATAGACCAACACAAAGTGACACATAATTGTGACGTAGAAGGAAAATGATACAAATAAATATGTGAAAAGTGTGGGGGGTACATTTGTATGGCGCCCCCCGGAGTCAATACTTTGTAGAACCCCCTTTTCTCTACAAGTCTTTTTGGGGATGTCTCTACCAGCTTTGCACATCTAGAGAGGGACATTTCTGCCCATTCTTCTTTGTAAAATATCTCAAGCTCTGTCAGATTGGATGGAGAGCGTCTGTGAACAGCAATTTTCAAGTCTTGCCACAGATTCTCAATGTGATTTAGGTCTGGACTGTGCCTGGGCCATTCTAACACATGAATATGCTTTGATCTAAACCATTCCATTGTAGCTCTGGCTGTATGTTTCGGGTTGTTGTCCTGCTGGAAGGTGAACCTCCTCCCCAGTCTCAAGACTTTTGTAGACTCTAACAGGTTTTCTTCTAAGATTGTCCTGTATTTGTCTCCATCCATCTTCTCATCATCTCTGACCAGCTTCCTTGTCCCTGCTGAAGAAAAGCATCCCCACCACATGATGCTGCCACCACCATGTTTCACGGTGGGGATGGTGTGTTCAGGGTGATGTGCAGTGTTAGTTTTCCCCACACATAGCGTTTTGCTTTAAGGCCAAAAAGTTGAATTTTGGTCTCCTCTGACCAGATCACTTTCTTCCACATGTTTGCTGTGTCCTCCACATGGCTTCTCACAAACTACAAACAGGACTTCTTATGACTTTCTTTCACCAATGTCTTTCTTCTTGTCACTCTTCCATAAAGGGCAGATTTGTGGAGAACACGACTAATAGTTGTCCTGTGGACAGATTCTCCCACCTGAGCTGTGGATCTCTGCAGCTCCTCCAGAGTTACCATGGACCTCTTGGCTCTTCTCTGATGAATGCTCTCCTTGCCCGGCCGGTCAGTTTAGGTGGACGGCCATGTCTTGGTAGGTTTGCAGTTGTGCCATACTCTTTCCATTTTCCGATGATGGATTGAACAGAGCTCCGTGAGATGTTCAAAGCTTGGGAGATTTTTTTATAACCTAAACCTGCTTTATACTTCTCCACAACTTTATCCCTGACCTGTCTGGTGTGTTCCTTGGCCTTCATGATGCTGTTTGTTCACTAAGGTTCTCCAACAAACCTCTGAGGGCTTCACAGAACATCTGTATTTATATGGAGATAAAGTGACACACATGTGGACTCTATTTACTAATTATGTGATTTCTGAAGGCAATTGGTTCCCCTAGATTTTATTTAGGGGTATCAGAGTAAAGGGGGCTGAATACAAATGTCCCCCCCCCCCACTTTTCACATATTTATTTGTATCATTTATCATTTTCCTTCCACTTCACAATTATGTGACACTTTGTGTTGGTCTATCACATAAAATCCCAATAAAATACATTTATGTTTTTGGTTGTAACAAAATGTGGTAAATTTCAAGGGGTATGAATACTTTTTCAAGGGGTGTGTGTGTATGTGTATATGTATGTATGTATGTATGTGTGTGTGTGTGTGTGTGTGTGTGTGTGTGTGTGTGTGTGTGTGTATATATGTATATATATATATATATATATATATATATATATATATATATATATATATATATATATATATATATATATATATATATACACACACTCTTCACACCCCTTTCTACCTACTTTGTTACATTACAGTAATTCCAGGTTGTGAGGCAACAAAACACGAAAAATGCCAAGGGGGATGAATACTTTTGGAAGGCACTGTGTAAAATAAATATATATATATATATATATATATATATATATATATATATATATATATATATATATATATATATATATATTACCATTACTGTGAGACTCCCCTGACATTCCAATAAGCTGTACATGCAATGTGGAACAGCAAAAATAAATTCAGAGCTAATTGTCCTGCTGCTCTGCTTAGGCATATCTTCGGAGGGAGGTGGTGATTACTTTTTAAGTGTGTATTTGGAGCTGGCCCAGCACTAATCATCGCTTGGCTGCTTGTGATTTTCTTATAATAATTGACATATAAAGTATGTGAAGCAGCTTCGCCTCAGGGCTCCTCTTCACAGGGTGAGCGGGGGGTGTAGGAGCCGTATCTGTGGAGCGGTCGGGCTGCACAGCCGGTCAGAGGGTGGAACACAGACAGGTGTGGACATGCTGCAGCTTCCAGCGAGAGCTCGTCACACCTGCACACCTCCCCTAAGCAGGCTGAGCATAGAGTCTGCAACCTCCACAGGAATGTCCACACGTGGCCCAAGAAACCATTGCTTTAGTTTTAAGGGAGATCTGCACCCCAGTATCCATGTCGCCAGTGAGATCTGCGCCCCAATACACACACAGCTCACTCCCCAGTATCCATTTCACCAGTGAGATCTGCACCCCAGTATACACAGCTCACTCCCCAGTATCCATGCCACCAGTGAGATCTGCACCCCAGTATACACACCTCACTCCCCAGTATCCATGCCACCAGTGAGATCTGCACCCCAGTACACACACCTCACTCCCCAGTATCCATGCCACCAGTGAGATCTGCACCCCAGTACACACAGCTCACTTCCCAGTATCCATGCCACCAGTGAGAGCTGCGCCCCAGTATACACACAGCTCACTCCCCAGTATCCATGCCACCAGTGAGATCTGCACCCCAGTATACGCACAGCTCACTCCCCAGTATCCATGCCACCAGTGAGAGCTGCGCCCCAGTATACACAGCTCACTCTCCAGTATCCATACCACCAGTGAGATCTGCACCCCAGTACACACAGCTCACTCCCCAGTATCCATGTCGTCAATGAGATGTACACACAGCTCACTCCCCAGTAATCATGTCACCAGTGAGATCTGCACCCCAGTATACACACAGCTCACTCCCCAGTATCCATTTCACCAGTGAAAGCTGCACCCCAGTATCCATGCCACCAGTGAGAGCTGCGCCCCAGTATACACACAGCTCACTCCCCAGTATCCATGCCACCAGTGAGAGCTGCGCCCCAGTATACACACAGCTCACTCCCCAGTATCCATGCCACCAGTGAGAGCTGCACCCCAGTACACACAGCTCACTCCCCAGTATCCATGCCACCAGTGAGAGCTGCGCCCCAGTATACACACAGCTCACTCCCCAGTATCCATGCCACCAGTGAGATCTGCACCCCAGTACACACAGCTCACTCCCCAGTATCCATGCCACCAGTGAGAGCTGCGCCCCAGTATACACACAGCTCACTCCCCAGTATCCATGCCACCAGTGAGATCTGCACCCCAGTATACACACAGCTCACTCCCCAGTATCCATTTCACCAGTGAAAGCTGCACCCCAGTATCCATGCCACCAGTGAGAGCTGCGCCCCAGTATACACACAGCTCACTCCCCAGTATCCATGCCACCAGTGAGAGCTGCGCCCCAGTATACACACAGCTCACTCCCCAGTATCCATGCCACCAGTGAGAGCTGCACCCCAGTACACACAGCTCACTCCCCAGTATCCATGCCACCAGTGAGAGCTGCGCCCCAGTATACACACAGCTCACTCCCCAGTATCCATGCCACCAGTGAGATCTGCACCCCAGTACACACAGCTCACTCCCCAGTATCCATGCCACCAGTGAGACCTGCGCCCCAGTATACACACAGCTCACTCCCCAGTATCCATGCCACCAGTGAGATCTGCACCCCAGTATACACACAGCTCACTCCCCAGTATCCATTTCACCAGTGAAAGCTGCACCCCAGTATCCATGCCACCAGTGAGATCTGCACCCCAGTATACACAGCTCACTCCCCAGTATCCATGCCACCAGTGAGAGCTGCGCCCCAGTATACACACAGCTCACTCCCCAGTATCCATGCCACCAGTGAGAGCTGCGCCCCAGTATACACACAGCTCACTCCCCAGTATCCATACCACCAGTGAGATCTGCACCCCAGTACACACAGCTCACTCCCCAGTATCCATGCCACCAGTGAGAGCTGCGCCCCAGTATACACACAGCTCACTCCCCAGTATCCATGTCGCCAATGAGATGTACACACAGCTCACTCCCCAGTATCCATGCCACCAGTGAGATCTGCACCCCAGTATACACTTACCTCACTACCCAGTATCCATGCCACCGGTGAGATCTGCACCCCAGTATACACACAGCTCACTCCCCAGTATCCATGCCACCAGTGAGAGCTGCGCCCCAGTATACACACAGCTCACTCCCCAGTATCCATACCACCAGTGAGATCTGCACCCCAGTACACACAGCTCACTCCCCAGTAATCATGTCACCAGTGAGATCTGCACCCCAGTATACACACAGCTCACTCCCCAGTATCCATGCCACCAGTGAGATTTGCACCCCAGTATACACAAAAAAGGAAAAGAAAGGCGCCTCTAAGTGCAGTATGTCAAATTTAATAAAGTGCACAAAGGGTTAAAAGCACTTACAAGATTGTTGAGTGTTAAAAGACATGATAAAATCAGGAGTCCTCATCTGTGGCATGTGTCCATCCTCAGCACGGTGGTAGAGAGCAGTGTAGAGCCGTCCAGCAGCTGTAAAGCGTTCTCATGCGTGTTGGAAAGAGGAGGCAGCAGGTAAGCCTGTATTCACTGCGGGACACACAAGGCTGATGGTGTCAGTGTAGAGAAGGGGGTGGTAACGCGTTTCGGAGCATGTGCGGCTCCTTCATCAGACCCCTTTTATATCTTCAGAGTTGCTTCCCCTCTAACCAAAGTGCTGCCAGAAGTGCCATCTCATCACTATCATCCCTCTGACCAGCTACCCACCTCCACCAGAGCGCCCTTATTACCTCTCTGTTTTATACCCCAGTATACACACCTCACTCCCCAGTATCCATTTCACCAGTGAAAGCTGCACCCCAGTATCCATGCCACCAGTGAGATCTGCACCCCAGTACACACACCTCACTCCCCAGTATCCATACCACCAGTGAGAGCTGCGCCCCAGTATACACACCTCACTTCCCAGTATCCATGCCACCAGTGAGAGCTGCGCCCCAATATACACACCTCACTCCCCAGTATCCATGCCACCAGTGAGAGCTGCGCCCCAGTATACACACCTCACTCCCCAGTATCCATACCACCAGTGAGAGCTGCGCCCCAGTATACACACCTCACTTCCCAGTATCCATGCCACCAGTGAGAGCTGCACCCCAGTACACACACCTCACTCCCCAGTATCCATACCACCAGTGAGAGCTGCACCCCAGTACACACACCTCACTCCCCAGTATCCATACCACCAGTGAGAGCTGCGCCCCAGTATACACACCTCACTTCCCAGTATCCATGCCACCAGTGAGAGCTGCGCCCCAGTATACACACCTCACTCCCCAGTATCCATGCCACCAGTGAGAGCTGCGCCCCAGTATACACACCTCACTCCCCAGTATCCATACCACCAGTGAGAGCTGCGCCCCAGTACACACACCTCCCTCCCCAGTATCCATACCACCAGTGAGAGCTGCGCCCCAGTACACACACCTCCCTCCCCAGTATCCATGCCACCAGTGAGAGCTGCGCCCCAGTACACACACCTCACTTCCCAGTATCCATGCCACCATTGAGAGCTGCACCCCAGTACACACACCTCACTCCCCAGTATCCATGCCACCAGTGAGATCTGCACCCCAGTACACACACCTCACTCCCCAGTATCCATACCACCAGTGAGAGCTGCGCCCTACTTTGTGTATCCAACTCGCATTAGTTGGTGGTGTTTATTTCTTCCAAAGTAGAGGAATTTAGGACTTGGCAGCATTTAATAGGTGTCGTACAATGGATTTTTGATATGGTTTTGCGGGGATCATGGAAACGTGGAGGAGGAAGAAAGCGGGATCGTCGGGAATCTTGTGCGCCATGAATTTTTGAGTGATGTTCCGGACTACTGTATAAAAGTGCTTCATTTTGGGGCAGGACCAAAATATGTGGAGGAGCGTACCTCTGTCCACCTGGCATCTCCAACAGTGGTCTGTAGTGTTTGGGTAGTACTTGTGTAATAAATGAGGTATATGGTACCACCTTGTTAAAATTTCATAGTTGGTCTCCTGAATTTTTGTACATATTGACGACTTCAACGAAAATCTAAGAATTATTATGTTGTTGAGTTGACGTGAATG